>CM031575.1:8998250-9133392 GCA_018467065.1 Ephestia elutella
CTGGAAGGTGTGGAGAATGTCGAACAATTTATTGCTATTTCTGATAAAGATTCAGATCTATCAGATTTTGAGGTAACATACAGTAATTAATATAAAGCTAAGCTAAAATTTTTGATAGTCTCAGTTTGAGACTATTGAGATTGTTAAAATGTGATGAAACATGGCTTAAGTTTTAGTCCGAATTTATCTTTTAGTATACTATATAAGAAAAATTCAAAAGGCCAAACTAAAATGTCTTCTCTTGCCGATAAACTGCAGTTTAGCAAATTTTAACAATTATTATTGACATCGGCCAAAGTCGGGCAACTCGTTACCCCAAACTAGGGCCGAGGGTGCTGTGCCATAGAGACCAGTGTCGAGAGGAAGACAACCTCAGAAAAAAATAACCCCGATCCCACGGTCGAGTGCCGAGGGGATGAATGACGGGGGAGGGGGATCCACGTCGCAAGCGCCCATTGTTGATGAGTGGGAGTTCAGGTACATCACTCTTGAAAAAAGGAAACTATGAACATGACGTCTTCGAAAAACAACTACCCCAGGAGGGTACTAGGACGCCTTCGGGTGTGGGCTGCCCCACTGTATCTGGGGGGGGGGTCCGTATCTAACTTTGGAGTTGCAGCAAGATGCTAGCTCACTCTCGGACGCGTCCTGGGTGAGCGTGGAAAGTATGATAGTCTCCGACGTGGAGATGGCGGAGCAGCGGTGCCGCAAAAGGCGCTGTAATCCCCCAGAGGAGCCGAAGGCTGGGTCTAACGGAGGATCTGCGTTCAAAATAAGACCGGTAGCCAAATCGGCGAAAAAATGTGAAGGGCATCACACGGCGCCCGCAATGTCGGCCGACGCTAGAAAGGAAGGGGCGGCTCGTCGGGACGAGGCCGAAAGGATTGTGACGCAGAAGGCCAAGAACGTCCTGGCTAAGAGAGTGACAGACCCCATAGATGGGAGTCAACTAACAGGTGCCCTGAATGAACAGGTTGACGCCAGCATTGGCGTCATTAAAACCATTGCAACGAGTTCTGGTAACCTAAAGAGACCTTTATTAAGGTGCTCAAAGAGGTTGCCACGTTCTGGAGGTCTTGTCGGTCCTTATTAATAGGATGACCAATGCGGAGACCGCGAGGCTACAGGCTGAGAATCAATGCTTCGTAGCAAAGGTCATGTCAAAGTCGTGTCTAGTTTAACATGCATATAGTAACAAGCATATATTTTTTACACAAATGTATACAAGCGCCGTAATTTTCCAGGAAAACACGGAAGAAGCAGAAGAATAGGCACTACGCCACCGCCTAACGTTCATTTCCCGAAGGATACAAGGATTAAACTCAGAAGCCCATTCGAAGGGACCGTGAGAGAAAGAAGTTTTACAAGACGCTTAAATATGCGAATCGACATTGACACACTTGTCAAAAAGTTGTCAAGGAAATAAATGAATATTTTCTGTTGACCACGAGTCAGTAATGACAGAAATTCAACTCTAGCTGAAGAATTAAAATATAAGCTAGAAGAGGAAACGAAAGGGATTGTAACGTCACCGTTGCATATTTGCAATTATCGCTGATTAGTGATAAGTACTTCTTCGGACCACATCGTATGATTCAGACCACCCGCCGCCGCGCCGTTTCGCAACCCATCTCGATGCACCTGGCAGCGCATCGGAGTTCGACACATTTGTTTCCAACTTTGAGCAATTGTCACGTCACTTAGATTTATGAAATTATTGTAATTTTTATTCGAAATTATATTATATGTTCTATTTCTATAAATAAAGATTTATATTTTTTTGCACCCTCCGTCTGTAGCCGTCGCAATTGGCGCAGTCGGTAGGATCATTGCTACATAGATCATAGACATAGAGTCAGTGAAAAGTGCGGTGATCCGGAACCTACGTGGTTGCAGTCAGAGGAGTATTCTGCTATCGATACGACAAAAGAATATAAAATGTATATGTGAGTAGGTACACTAGATTTTACTAGAGTTGCTCTCCTATTGTTTCCTATAAGTTTTCCTATTCATCCAAGATTTACCGACCGACATTTTAATGGTAACGTGCTGGAACGTCTATATTATTTATGATTTTATAAGATATTTTTGTAAGATTTGTCAATTTGTATAATATACAAAATTAATGAGAAATAAGACAATTATTAGTTAAATAAGATCGTGAGCATTGCTTATCTCAACCTGTAAACAAACAAGTGTTGTTTTATATGTTTCACCGACTACATAAAATGGGAAAAACATATATGTAAGAAGAAATCACTATTGCTCAGAAGAATCAAGTAGAAATGGGAAACCAACTGCAACAATTTTGGATAATGCTAATAATTATAGTAAGGTACCGACAGCACTCGGCGCTAGAGGTTGAGACTTGAGATGTGATCTGGAGTATCAAATTCGATCCCACCGGTAATACCATTGATAATTAGATTCGAGTGTTGTTATTAACTTATTAGATAACCATTGTCGTTCGCCGTCAGTCGTGCCGCGCGGACGTATCTTGCGGAGCTCAGAACCACGTGGTGTAATTTGCCTTTAAGTTCCGATCTTTTCACGGTTTTTCGTGAATTTCCCGTAATACTTTTTGTGATTTGCATCTGCTATTTTTAGTGACTTGTTTTGACGTTGATTGTGCAGTGTTGTGAACCTTTTTGTGGTGGTTTTTGGTGGTGTGGCTGTGCCGCGTGGCCGCTGCGCTATCCCAATCTGGCTGGAGGTATCCCAAGGCTCCTGTGAGGTACGATCCAGGGACTCGGGGTAAGTACCCATTCCAATTTGCCAATCCGGGAACAGTGGTCCTGGACGCCTGCCCCTTTTTCCAACTTATCTACGCCACACGTGGTGAGCGCGTGGCTTTGACTTTTAGATTAAGTGCTAAGGTCACATTGACACTCGTAGTTTTTAGTGCAGTGATAGTGACACTTCCGTGACGTCTGACGTCTGCGTCAATAGCCAGTAACAGTGACACTTTGGTGGCTTCTGGCAGGTGACGTTGACAGCGTGCCGAGGTGACAGTGACAATCGGTGAGCAGCTGTCAGGTGTCAAGCGACACTGACAGCGAGCGGTATTGTGGTGACAGTGACACTTAGTGTGGTGTGGCTATACACTAAGTAGGGCCATTTTAATAGGTCACACTTCATTTAAATTCAACAATGTGTACTTGTAACGGCGGGTACTCAATTATTTGTTTTTGCAAAAGTGAGATTTAATTAATTTTTTAAGCATTTTCTGTTTAATTCATAAATTATTGTATAGTGATGACAGAAAACGTTATTATTACCATTTGCTTCGATTAAAGAGATTCATTTTGAATGTATGTAAAATACAAAGCTATTTTTTTAATGAAATCTAAACGTCACTACAAAGTCAGCTCGATTAACGCTTTTTCTTTTTTATCACTAGAGATGTACCACAAAAAAAAACCGACAAAACCGAATTAATTTAATCGAACCGAAATAATAAATTTATC
This sequence comes from Ephestia elutella, assembly GCA_018467065.1. Classification (NCBI taxonomy): domain Eukaryota; kingdom Metazoa; phylum Arthropoda; class Insecta; order Lepidoptera; family Pyralidae; genus Ephestia; species Ephestia elutella. The sequence goes on from CM031575.1 coordinate 9,001,718, forward strand.
GATATAATGATTTATGTATGTGTAATGACCTACGTGTGTACGAAAAATATAAAACCATAAATTGTTTATTTGTGAAATATGTTTAATTACAATTATACTGGAATACTTAAGCAATAACTTTATATTAAAATATTTAATAATATTTAGTATAAACTCATAGTATTTAGTATAACTTATTCCTGGCAACACTTAAACCTACAGTGACGCCACGACGCCATTACGTGTTGCAGTCTTTTGTTGTAGTGCGAAGTGACTGTGCGATTTCCGTGTATCCCTTATTATCTTTTGAACTGGCTTTTCTTACTGATCGGATCTTCCGCAAACGTTTACCTGGCTATCATTTGGACTCCGATTGCTTATTATTTGGACTTTGTTCTGGTTTAACCATGTCTAAACGAGGAATAACCTTAAACAGCCAAGCTCGCGAACAAGTGGTAAAATTATACACTTATTTCGAACGTGAGTCGGCCAACGGTGGGCCTCTTTTGCCTGTGACACAAACGAGGGATCGCGTTGCTGATGCATTAGGAATAGGGAAGAAGACTGTAACGCAAATTCTCAACGAGAAATATGGACCCTCAGGCTCGGAAGAGAATAGATTACGAACACCGAAAAAAAGAAAGAGAGAGAAGAAAGTTGTCGGTATTGACAATTTTGATGCTGCTGCAATTCGCAACCACATTTATGGATATTACTCAAGAAAGGAATATCCTACAAGGAAGAAACTAATTATTTCATTAAATGAGGCAGGCTTATTTTCTGGCGGAAGAACGTCACTGTCAAAAGTTTTGAAATCAATTGGATTTAGATATAAAAAGGCAGACAAGCGGAAAATTCTCCTAGAACGCTATGATATTGTTCTGAAGAGACTGACATTCTTGCGGCAAGTAAATAAAATTACAGATTGGGACAATGTTGTATTTGTTGACGAAACATGGTTAAATGCAAACCATACAGTCTCACGGATGTGGACTGATGATACAGCAGCCTCAACATCAAAAGTACCATCAGGAAAAGGAGCCCGTCTTATTATATGTCATGCAGGTTCAGCTTCACAAGGATTTATTCCAGATTGCCTCCTAGCATTTGCATCCAAATCAACAGGTGACTATCACGAAGAAATGAACTTTGATGTTTTTAAAGAATGGTTTGTAAAACTACTTCTTAGCCTAGAAAACCCCTCAAAAATTATAATGGACAATGCTCCTTACCATTCGGTACAGTTTGACAAACCACCAACTCAAGCCAATAAAAAGAATGAAATAGCTTCGTGGCTCGAAAGACATGGTGTGGAAGTTAATCCAAATTTATTAAAAGTCGAGCTAATGAATTTAGTGCATACAACTATGTCGTCCAAGCCACGCTATGTTATCGACGAACTAGCCCTAGAGCATGGACACGAAGTGATTCGATTGCCTCCTTACCACTGCCAGTATAATGCCATCGAGCTTATTTGGGCACAAATAATGGGTCATGCAGCACGAAATAACACCGAGCCACCTTTCAGCACAGGAAAAATGCTTACGCTGTTAAAAAATGCATGTGACAGTGTCTCTATAGAAGATTGGAAAAAGGTTGTTGAAAAAACAAAGAAAATCATCGAAAGTGATTTTGAACGCGATATTAAAATTGACAATATCATCGAAAATGAGTTGATTATATCTGTAAGTGCGGAAAGTAGTGATGATGATGACACTGATAATAGCTGTAGTTCCACTGAATAAATGGATTTTTAGACTAAATTATGTACACAGGGATTGATATTTGATTGAAGTATGTACAGTTATTTACTTGTATTAAATTAATATTACAACAGTTTGTTTTTTATTCATATTTTTTTAAAAGTATAATACCAAATCAGTATCGATTTCGAGTTTGTATCGATATTTCTCGGTATTCAATTAACAAGTCACTTCACTATGAGCCTAAGATTGACAGATGTCAAATGGGACCTATTAAAATGGCCCTACTTTAGGATAGTGGTGTTGGCTTTGGTGGGCTTAGCGACTCGCTCTAGTGCTTCGCTTACTGGACACAAGTAGTACTAATAACATAGTGTGCTTCACACTTGCCACCAACCGAACTGATATTGGACTTAGTGATTTCAGGTAGCGTTGTGCCTGTGCGCGTGTGCGCGGGCGCGAGGAGCCCTCTTCAAGTGCGCATCGGGACCTAGTTTACACCCGTGCTACTGGTGCTGCCCTACACAAACAGTCGCATCGCCGGTGCACACAGGTGTTCGTCCGGTGCACACAGGTGTTCGTCCGGTGCACACAGGTGTTCGTCCGGTGCACACATGTGTTCGTCCGGTGCACACAGGTGTTCGTCCGGTGCACACAGGTGTTCGTCCGGTGCACACAGGTGTTCGTCCGGTGCACACAGGTGTTCGTCCGGTGCACACATGTGTTCGTCCGGTGCACACAGGTGTTCGTCCGGTGCACACAGGTGTTCGTCCGGTGCACACAGGTGTTCGTCCGGTGCACACAGGTGTTCGTCCGGTGCACACAGGTGTTCGTCCGGTGCACACAGGTGTTCGTGTAACACGAACTGTCCAGGGGGTAACACGAACTGTCCAGGGGGTAACACGAACTGTCCAGGGGGTAACACGAACTGTCCAGGGGGTAACACGAACTGTCCAGGGGGTAACACGAACTGTCCAGGGGGTAACACGAACTGTCCAGGGGGTAACACGAACTGTCCAGGGGGTATACACGAACGACGATAAAATGAGTTCGCCCCCCGCAGCATATAGACCTGGCAGCGACGGTTTCGGCAGCGGCCTACCATGCGGTGGCCGCCGTGATGGCGACCCTCTCCCCGGGATCATCCCCCCCCCCCGACCCCGTCACTCCCGATGCCCCTGGCCCCAATCGTGCAGGTTGACCCAGTCGGAGTCCCCCAGGAGCCGCTGCCCATTCGACGTTTCCGGTCTGTTTGGACCGATTCCTATCTTGTAACGATATCGTCATGAAAAAATATCAAAATCACCTTTTTTTTATTTTTTATTTATTGGTTCGCAAACTGGTTGCTACAAGGTACACAATAAACAAAGATACAATTTCAAACAATTATAACAACCTACTACGAGCGAACACGGCACGCACATAATATGTAGCTCGCAGAATACAATTAATATTAATAAGTTAATAAAATCACGTTAATAAATCCTTTTCCCAAAATGACTGATTTCCTAAATGTCTTTGTTTTAGAATGCCGGAAATAAAACTGACAGAATAAAGTACAGTCAGAGACTTTATTTTTCTTATAATGAAAAAACATTTATATGCGCTTGAAAGTATAATATCGCTTAAATTTCCTAAATAAAAAAAATGTCGGTCCATTCCACTGAGTAAATGAAAAAAAAAACATTTATATGCGCTTTAAGGCTAATGGCAACGGTCCAGACCTCCGTCGACCCCATCGGGCGTCCGTAGTGCAGCGGGCGCCTCCGAATCTCCAGCGCCTCAGCGCACTCAGGGCGGGAAACGCGTGTTGTCGCCGGACGAGACTACGGCGCTGACGAAGCCAAAGCGACGCGCCGCCCGATCGGCGCAATTGGCGCCGCCCCCAGTGGAGTCGGACTTTGGGACACCATGCTCCACGGAGTTAGAGTCTTGCGGAGAGGAGGAAGAGACGACGGGTCTGACGCCGCTCTATAGGGCATCGGCCAGAGAACTGCTCTCCCGAGCGAACAAGGAGGCCCGTGGGGTCACCGCGGTGGCGGGAGACCCTACCAGTAAATTGAACAAGGCGGACCAGTCGGCAATAAACGCCCATCTATCGACCCTTCTAGAAATTGTAGGGCATCTGGCGCTTGTTGCAGAAGATGGAAAGAGTAAAATCAGACAAACCAAGACGGAGAAGTCGGCCCTCGATGCGGCCCGGCAGCAAGAGCAGCTGAGGGCTGCCAGGGCCGAGAAAGAAGCTGAAAAGGCCCGGGCGGAGGCAATGGCTGCCGCCCAGAGTGCTGTCGTTCAGGCGGCGACTGCCAGCAGCGGAACCAGTTACGCCGACAAAATCAGAAAGGCCCCATCAGGCCCATTGGCAGCAGTCTACCCAACTTCAGAGGAGGTAAAATCGGCGGAAGAAACTAAGAAGATCTCAAAGTCCTCTGTTGCCCCCGCTACTCCCAGATTCAGGTGGACAACACCAGATTCCAGATTTAGGGTGGGGAATGCAGGAGTCATTGTACAGACAAAAACAAGAGCAGACCTTGAGAAGTTGAAGACCGCGCTCCCGTCATCGCTAAAAATAAACGAGGTACAAGGGCGGCAACCGCTGGTGGCCGTCAGCAACGTGGAAGGTAAGAACGCCAGCCTAGATGAATTTCTTAGTGCACTACACGAACAAAACTTTAGGGAGGATCCCACGTGGACCCTCCCGAAGATGAAGGAGAGTTGCAGGCTGGCGTTCAAGAAAAGTTGGGCGAGCGGGAGCCGCGCCACATTCGTTCTGAGCTGCACCCACGCCCTTAGGAGGGCACTACTAGAGAAGAGGGTGCTCTATATTCACTGGGAGGTCTGCAGCGTACGTGACTTCACAACGGCCATCTTATGCAATAAATGTCAAACCTACGGACACCCGGAGAAAAAGTGCAAGACAGAGGTACCCACATGCGGGAGATGCGGCCTAGGCGGTCACCGCTCCGGGGACTGCAAGGCCGACATATACGAGAGCAGAAAAATATGCGCGACCTGCAAGAGGTTCGGCAGGCGCGAATACAACGACCACAATACCGGGGCCCGTGACTGCCCGGCTCGCGTCAGCGCAGAGCAGCGCATGGCGGAGACCACCGGGATATAATATGGATCAAATAAATACAATTTTCCGGGTGGGCAAAGTGAACCTAGCGGGGGCCGTACTTGCCACGGTAGAGGTGACACAAATAGCAGAAGAGCGGGGCCTGGGCGTCGTCTTGGTCCAAGAACATCACCCCAGGTCCGCGTCGGACGCCGTAAGCAGCCGATTTCTGCAGTGCGGCGGCCCAGATGCCAAGGCGGCCATCTACATTCATCGCGCGGACATCCCTTACGTCTTCCTGCACCACCTCTCGAGTACGCATTGTTCAGTGTGCCACTTGGGGGTGGGCCGGGAGGGCATATATGTGGTGTCCGCGTACTTCCAATACAGCGATGAGGTGGACGTTCACCTTGGTCATCTGGGTAAAGTATTGGATGTTCGGTACGGAACCCTCGTTCGATAATACAACAGTGATCAAGACGGCGTCTTAAAAGTGCACGGACATTTGCGTATGGACCTGGCCAGGTATATCATATTAGTCTATTTTAATCTTATTTTCTATAACAGCAAAGGCTAGTAATTTTTGATAACAATATGACTATGCCCGCCTTCAGCGGCTAATTAGGTTACCACCAGCGGCATGTGGAACTATTGAATAAATGTTATATTGTATTTAATGCCGTTGACTCAATGATATCACCCTGACCACGACTCTCGGTACCTTAGGTCCCCAACACAAGAGGCCCTTGTCCTTCAAAGGTGCGGAGCCTTATCCTGAGCAATATATCTGGCTTTCTTTTGTAAGTATCAACATAACTGTTCGTGTATAACTACACCGCGCAGGGGCATTGCCCGTCTTTACATACGAATATTCTCATATCTGACAGAGGCTCCTGCGCACCACCCACCTTCACACTTTTTCAGTATTCAGCGACTGATTTATTATAAACAATTAAAAATGTCAGACGGGAAACTATAAAAATGGAAGCCCAAATAAAAGAAAACCGTAATTTTTTCTAGCGATGAGAAGCATATTCTTACGGAGTTGGTGTTAAAATATAATAAAGACAAACTAGAGAGAACGCCATTACGAATCCGCAAATAATAAGGCTGGATCCTTTTAACTGAATGAGCGGCTGAGTCGAGTCAACCGCCATATTCTCCAGCGTGATCGGGAGAAGTGTCGCAAACAACACCGGCGCTACCCCTGGACGAGGTAAGTCGCGCACGGGGGTCGGTACATGCTCACTTACCAGACGCACAGAAACCAACCCAGAAATCAATTTCACTACTAGGTATATCGAGAAACGGTTAATTTTTAATTGGTTTTTGTAATTTCTTTTTATGGAAAAATATAGTTTTGTTGTGCAAATTCGCCACTACAGTTTTTTATTAAAGAAGATCGTGACCCTAACGTGGTCAAAGCCCAAAAAAAGAGAACCCAAAATTTTTCTAGGGATGAGAAGCATATTTTTACGGAGTTGGTGTTAAAATATAAAGACAAACTAGAGAGAACGCCATTACGAATCCGCAAATAATAAGGCTGGATCCCTTTAACTGAATGAGCAGCTGAGTCGAGTCAACCGCCATATTCTCCAGCGTTTTCGGGAGAAGTGTCGCAAACAACACCGGCGCTACCCCTGGACGGGGAAAGTCGCGCACGGGGGTCGGTACGCGCTCACTTACTAGACGCGCAGAAACCAGCTAGAAGCCCAGAAATCGGTTTCACTCTGAGTCATCACGAAAGCTCCTCGCTGGGTGAGGAACACTGCAATCCAAAAAGGATTGCAGATGAAGATCCTGGACTGGAGAGCTATTCCAGCGTGTAGACGAGTCGACCCTGCCACACTTACACGAAAAACATTCATAGTAATAAACTTTATAATATTTTTCAATAAATAAAATCATTTCACCCTCAATCGACAAAAAAAAACACACACAAAAAAATGACATCTGTCACGATGAACGAATATCAGCTTAATCGCCTCATACAGTCGATAGCGAAGAGATCGATCTCTTCAGGTGAAGAACGTTTTAATTAACTTGTGCAATCAATCATTTCGAATACTACATTCTTATCCGAAATGAATTGCAAAAGTTTTGCTAAATGCACCTCACGACTCAATTCAAAGCACTGAACGGAAGCATGAGAAAGTAGAAGAATTTATAAACGCAGTAAGTGTTTTCAAGAAAATTGAAAATATACGAGGGTGCTGTTGACGGATTAGGCCTCTTATACCAAATATACTTGAAAATATTCAACAAAAAACAAGAAAAAAGGAACCAATTCATAAAATTACACTTGTGGCGAACTATCCGCCACACACAGGCAGCGCCTCACTACTCACTAACGGACGCGCGACTACCTGCAGACTGAGTAGGCTACCTGCTGCGTACACGCGTCTATCTCAGTGTTCCTAGTGCCTTGATGCTAACCTAAGTTTAGTTGTTGAACTGTAAATTATTCTTGTGTATGCTAAATATATAAAAGACTTTCTTCCGAGCTTATATTTCTCTCTCTCGCTTTATCTAGACTTCTTCGCCATCTACTCCTTCAGTTACTGCTACGCTTGTTGGCTGTGGCAGATATCATCGCCGGCAGATGACCGTTAGGAAGGCAATCATACCTACTTCCTACACACTTATTAAATTACAATAATTTACATTTTACAATACAAAGTGCATCATTAAAATTAGTCATTGCTCCTCTCAAAAGCAGGTTGCGAGCGCATTTTCAGCCACATTACTGACATGAAAACAAAAAAAAAGAAACCCAATTGTCAACAAAATCTATTATTATCTATCTATTGCTGGGATTCATTTACGTAGCAACTCATTAGACAGAGAGAACAGGCAAAAACTACGTAGATTTTCATCCTATCGACTAAATTATTAAAAGTATTAATGTTTCCATGTATAAAAAATAAAAACATAATCGGTTGCGCCACTATTTGTTCTTTTGAAATTTCCGCCATTTTATTATTAACCATTAATCAAATCACATTTTGCAATGCGTTTAATTGGACACTGTGACGTCCTACGGCAAGGTTACGTGCCCCGTCCACCGCACGTAACTGTACATCGCAACCAGGTATCCTGATGTTCCACCGTAATCACCAGGACAATGAGTGTGTCCGGACACACGTCCGTCCACCACAACGTATCGTATCAGAATGCGCAGTGCGCACTGACACATCCCCACACCACCGGCCAGTGGTGGGGGCGACGTATACAACACTATACGTCACACCTCTCCTTTTTTTATAATTTTGATAAATACAAAGAGGTAGTATGACTGCGAGTGAATCTGATAGATATCGACAAAGAATCTATATGCTTATCTCGATAATTTACTTTTCGCTACTTTCCATTCCGAAATATAAATGTAGGTCCAAGAGGTAAGTAGTTTCCAATTTAGATATTTTCCAAATTAACCGAAAACTCCAATTTCATAAACTTTACTATGAAGATGTATCATGTGCGTAATCTTACAATAATTTGAATTAAAGTAGCAGATGCCCCACAATCCCCTCTTTTGTTAATATTTGATTTGAAAAACAAATGTTTTTTTTTTTTTTTACCAATTCAGTATCCAGTTTGACAACTACATGTATGTATGCAACATTATTGCAAATAAAATAATATGAATGAATCACATTTTATTAAATTGGGGTTAAATAAGAATTCTATTCTGTAATACTAAATTTTTTAGCAGATGTAATCATTTAGATTACAAAACGCATTTAGTTTTTTTCCTACTGACTTTAAATCTGGACTAATTCGAATTATTTTCAAATTCGACTCGATTTCAAATTGTTTGATATTTTGCATAGTGACTGGTGGCTTAAATAAACAAGTATTTATTTAAATTTGTATGCCAGATCGTGCAGAATGAACGACTTTATTTTGTTTGTAATAGCTTTATGTTCTTGACTTCAGGATGTCTGACAAAATATATGAACTATTTGTATAAACCGAGAAAGAACTAAAGCATATTGTTCTTAATATAAAATGAGCTAATAGAATCTGTTTATGTGTAATCTTTTTTCTGCTGGCTCCATAGAATTTTATTATTTAATATTATATTTCCCAGTATAAAAGTACTTGCCAATATTGTGTATTGTTGTTGAGTAAAACTTAGCATCCAACGCTTCTGACTGCAATACAGAGTTGCAGAAGAAAATATATTGATAGATTTTTTCTGCACGCGTTAACTCAGGTGGCACAAAGATCTTTATTGAGGGATTATTGATACTAGTTTAGAGTTCATTATTTATATTATATTAAGAATTTCAATAACTATTTTAATATCATAATAGTTATTATGCAAATGAAATCTATTTTTTTTTCATCTTAACCTATTACAATAGAACAAGGCTATTTATGTATTCTATTCACCAAAGGTTAGTTTATTTCTAAAATATATCTTTGATCTTAGATTATACAGAGAATGTTATATAATGACAAAACGTCATATTTCTGACTATCTACTTTATTTTTATTCTGTATTGTTAACTTTTGTTGACTTCTTCGCTAGTAAGGAAGACATAGATGTTAAGTGATGTAGATATTCAAATTTTGCAAAGTATGTTACAAATGTTACAAACATTTACCTGTTTAGTTGTACTTAATTGTGTATATTGCGGTACAATAAATTATTTTTCATTTTGTTTTTCATTTCAAAACTGCTAGAATATATACAACCTCCGACATGACATTGTCGGAGCTCCGGCTCCCCATCTAGAGCTATACTCGGTCACGCGATTGATCTTTTGTTAGATTGTGCTTATGAAAAGTACAACTCATTATCCAGTACCTGGATATCGTGAGAGCAACAGCCAAGTCCGAGAAGACTGATCCGTAATCTCGAGTCATGAATGAATAAGTAAATCTTAATCATCTATTATGACAGTACAAGTGTATTCTTCAAGAATACGAAGGTGTAGGGGCACATATTGTTAAATTGTTATAACACTTGTTTTATATTCTCCGTGGTGACTCAATTCAGTCGTCACCTCGCAGCGATCCATATCGCTTGTACCTATGTAAATAAATCTTTAGCCATGCTGCCATGAATTAGTAGTATTTGTGTTAACTGCATTGTGCCTTCTATTTTGGTGTAAATTCCATAAACTTTGTTGGTACTCAATTGACAGTTAAAAATAAACTTTTACCAGTGAACTTGTGTCGGTGTATCCATTTTGCTCTTTCAATTAATTTAGGCTCTCACACCCAACAAACATATACACAGAGTCAGATATATTCTGTAGGAAATAACATTCAGTACCTACATAGTGTTTACACCGTGGCCTACAAAGGTAAACGTAACTTTATGATCCCAATATAATACGTACACATTTAGCGTACTCATGTTCTGCAAGGTATTATACTTAAGTTAAATATTTAGATATTACTTAGTGAAGTAAGTAAGTCAAAATTAAAGAATTTATTTATTTGTTTTTCCTTTGAACATCAAAGGCAACACACCTCTAATTCATAATGATACTTAACTTTATAAATACCACGAAATTAAACCCAAAGAACTAGTAATGTGGTCGGTCACTGGTAATTTAGTACGCAACGGCGTCATTTATAAAACACTGAATTTCCCCTCTTCGTTCTAGCCAGCTGATCCTGACTTAGAGACTATATTCTTGGAGGCGAAAATTCCTTTTCAAAAATGAGCGGGCTAATCAAGTCCTGTTTATTTTTTCTTTTCTTTCGGGTACTTAGGTATAGCTAAAAACTATGGCACAGATTCTATCAGGCATTGTGAAAACTGTGTTATTGTGCATTCAACACCGCTTACCATATATTTAGTAACTTAGTATACCACATATTAAGTAATGATGCTTAATTGTCATTTATGTCGGCCTTTACTTTGCCAAGACCAAGATAGATTAAAAGTATGTATTAGCTGTATCAGTATTAAATTGCAAATTGTCGATTGTCAACAAATGATACTATAATATGTACGGTGTCACCGTACAATATCGCTGCGGTCAGCAGTTTACGCAACAATTGTTTTCGAATCGGATTAGTACGCCTTTATCATTACTTGTGTGTACTCGTTTTATTGTTATCAATTTGTCAATAAACGTCGTGAATTCGTACTCGGTATAAAGTACATCAATCTTTCAATTTCAAAAATGTGTGATTAACAAATGACCATAAATTTATATTTCGCGAAATCATTTTTGCAGCCCAACAATTTTAAAGTGGTATTTGATATATTTGGGGCCATTTATACAATAGAAACTTGTTAGTACTTGTATCTTTAACAGTTGTTTCTTTTTATTACCGGTAATTACCGGTTGACCAAACTAAGTCACCCTAATACTTAATCTTAATCAATTGTTGCTTATTAGTACCAGCTGATCACCAAATCAGCCTACTACTTAATTAATCGTGTCTTGTTAATATCAGCTGACCAACACAAGTCTGCCTCATACTTAGATAATTGTTTCTTGTTAGTACCGGCTAACCAAACCAAGTCAGCTTACTACTTATTTGAATCAATTGTTTCTTGTTAGTACCAGCTGATCTAACCAAGTCAGCTTACTACTTATTTTAATCTATTGTTTCTTGTTATCACCAGCGGACCCAACCAAGTCAACTTACCACTTATTTGAATCATTTGTTTCTTGTTAGTACCAGCTGATCTAACCAAGTCAGCTTACTACTTATTTGAATCTATTGTTTCTTATCACCAGTTGACCTAATAAAGTCAACTTATACTACTTATTTTAATCCGTTGTTTCTTATTAGTACCAGCTGATCTAACCAAGTCAGCTTACTACTTATTTTAATCTATTGTTTCTTGTTATCACCAGCTGACCCAACCAAGTCAACTGAATACTTATTTGAATCAATTATTTCTTGTTAATACCAGCTGACCTAACCAAGTCAGCTTATTATTCATTTTATTCAATTGTTTCTTGTTAGTACCAACTGGAATTTCCAGTTTACTACTTAATTTGTAAAAGCATGTACCTATTTGAATTAGTACCGACTGGCATTCCAGGTACTACTCAATTTGTAACGAAATTGATTATACTTGCATTTCCAGTTTAATACTCATTATGCAACAACATGTATTATTTTTAGTACCAAAAGGCATTTCCAGTTTATTACTTAATTTGTAACATGTATTTATTATCCGTAAGAACTGATATTTCCAGTTTACTATACTAAATTTGTACACCATTTATTTTTATTTGTACCAACTGACATTTTCAGTTTACTACGTAACCATTTATTTTTGTTAGTACCAACTGACATTTCAGTTTACTACTAACTTTGTACACCTTTTTTTTTATTAGTACCAACTGACATTTTCAGTTTACTACTAAATTTGTACACCATTTTTTTATTAGTACCAACTGACATTTCAGTTTACTACTAAATTTGTACACCTTTTTTTTTATTAGTACCAACTGACATTTTCAGTTTACTACTAAATTTGTACACCATTTTTTTATTAGTACTAATTGACATTTTCAGTTTACTACTAAATTTGTACACCATTTATTTTTATTAGTACCAACTGACATTTCAGTTTACTACTAAATTTGTACACCATTTATTTTTATTAGTACCAACTGACATTTTCAGTTTACTACTGAATTTGTATACCGTTTTCTTTATTAGTACCAACTCACATTTTCAGTTCACTATTCAATCTGTAAAACTTTTATTTCAAATAGTACTAACTTACGTACCAGTTAACTACTCAATATTTACGTACCCTTACTGATAACATCGTAACAACATATTTATCTATTTTTTTTTTTTTTTTTTAGTATATCGTCTACTCCGAGTTACCATCATCATTTTCTTTTGTTTAAGTCACAACGACAAAACCCAGGCGATAGTTAAATAAAACTATCATTTGATCATCATTATTTCTGTTACATAAATATTTTATTGGGTTACAATCTGTTGATTTGTCAACATTGGTCATTTCCAAAAATTGTTATTTCACCTTTTGGTCTAATAGCAGACAATAGTCTCTACTTCTCATTTTCTTTTCATTTTGACGTTACCCTGGACGTTACACAGCACCGCCAAATTGTGCTACACACAAGAACTCTGTTTCTTACAACGTCAAACTGTACACAAACTAAACACAAGAACTTTTGGCTCATTCATTCCTTACAGCATTATTTAAAAACGTATATAACTTGATCGGGAATCGAACCCGTGATTCAGAGGAAATTCCCATTGTTGTGCCCAGAGGCCGTCAATTTGTAATGATGTTGGTTTGTAAAATCTATGGTTATGAGTCATGAGTCATCCACAATATAAAACGGATATCCAAAATCTACTGACCCGATTTAGCACTTTTATTCATTAAAGTCATGTCAACAACATGTGCTATACATTGGTTGGTGTTTCTCCGCAGTTAACGGAAATTATTTGTCAGACATAATTAGTTTCTGTTGCGCAGCTTAGTGGTGATCTAATTGCATTTAGAATTTACATGTGTCGTTCTTACAATGAACTTTATTTGGGTAAGCAATATATTGTATAAAACTAATCTTTTCAAACAGAATTAATCGTTTCACTGACCGTCTCATCCACTGATTTACATTTTCTTCTACTTTGATACAATATTTTTTTATCCAACACACAAACACTATGCATATGAAACCATTCATTTTTTGTATTGTAGCACTTTGTTTTGTTAGCACTGTTATTTACTAATGCTTATTATGTTTTTTGGGACATAATTTGACTCAAAACCTTTGTTATCTGTATTGTGTAAATCTTAATTTTAAACGAATAATTGATTAGCTGTGACATTTAGCCATGTATTTCATACCAGGGAAGGCTCACTATACTAAGATAATTAGTGTTATCATCATAATGCATTTACTTTGATTTATAGATGCAAATTAGTGTGAATGAATTGCATTCTTGTTGATGTTACTTTTTATTTATCGAAATTAATAATAATACAAATGCATTTTATATCGTTTGGTTCCACACATAACCTTGTTAAGGTAGGTTTAAACAAAGTCATTCACAATAAATTTTACTTGTCAACTTTTATTTCAATTGTAGGTATTCTTTTTCAAAGAATATACCTTGTTTATAAATTTCACCGATTTACATAATTTGGTAAATATGCTTTTTGTCTGTCAAATTAACATGACTTTTCAGAGGTAGACGAAATTAAATTGAAAGTTTCTAATCAAAATAATTTAGATTTGAATATATATTTACTCTGAGCAAAATATCAATCAGTACTTTGCATTTGTTTCTGTCTTTGTCGCCGGTCCGGCCCGAACTCGACATTAGTTACATACTTTTTGACATTGGAAAAATAACTCGACTCCAATTTTAATATTATTCGGCAAGTATGTATTCATATTGCAAATGTGAACTACCTACATTGAAAAATAATTGAATCGGGTAAAACTTTGCATATATTTCTATAAAATATCGAATTGGCATCTGTGTAATATTCATTTACTTCCCTTTTCCTTTCCAGTTGTTTTTTTTTTCATGATGTTGAAAATAACGAACGATTTCAAACGATTAGTAATTATAATTTACTCACGGTTTTTTCCTCGTTGCCATTTGTGACGTCCTACGGCAAGGTTACGTGCCCCGTCCACCGCACGTAACTGTACATCGCAACCAGGTATCCTGATGTTCCACCGTAATCACCAGGACAATGAGTGTGTCCGGACACACGTCCGTCCACCACAACGTATCGTATCAGAATGCGCAGTGCGCACTGACACATCCCCACACCACCGGCCAGTGGTGGGGGCGACGTATACAACACTATACGTCACAGACACCTCCTTCCATTTCCTGTTTGTATCTGTCACCGGAAAATAACAAGACTCGTAAGTTGATCAATTTTCTAGATAATTGATCAATTCTCGGAAAATAATAAACGGCAGTTGAAATGTATTATTTAACGTATGTATTTTAGTAAATTGATTAATTGACGGCGTCTTACCGTCAAATCATCCGACAATGGCGAGGTTTACGTTGATTGGTTGAACGAGTCACGTGCTTAACACCGCTCCCCGCCGGTCGACCGCCATCATTACCGGTCTAAACGTAAACAAACCGATTTCGTCCTTACTTGTTTTTATTGATTTACAGTAGTAAAATTAGTTATTGTGGTTTTGTTTGGTAATAATTTCCATTATAACGTGTTAGTTTATTCAAGATGAGTGAAACGGAGTCTGTAGTTGAAGAAATAACGGAACAATCAGTAAGCACAAGTAATTTTGTCGATCGTGAACACTTTGATGCAGAGTTACAAAAATACTATAGTGGGTGTCGTGTATAAAAAATAAAAAAAAATAAAAAGTGTATTGTTGGGCGGTGCGCAGGGGTCTTCAACTATTTGAAGCGAAGACGGGCAATATCCCTGCGCAGAGAGATTATACACGAACAATTACTTTAGAGAGAGCCGGATGTAATGCTCAGGATAGAGCCTCGTACTTTTGAAGTACAAGGACCTCTTGTCTATTAAGCCTTAAGTCCTGGGAGTCATGGGCAGGGTGATATCATTAATACAATATGGTTGGGATAGAATATAGCATTTTATTCCATAAACACACTAGCCGCTGAGGGCGGGCACATGTTATACTAATACCAAAATCTGATAAGTCTTTGCCGCAATTAAAAGTTAAAATTAACATAAACCAAATATAAGGTACCTGGCCAGGTCCGTACACAAACGTCTGTGCGCACTTAGAACGTTGTCCCGTTCACCGTTTTGTGATCCATTGGGTTCGAGCACTGGTACTGGTCGCGTCCTCAAAGCGACGCGGCGCTCCTGCACGCTCCGTTGTATGCGAGATAGTAGACGCTGGCTGGACCTTCCGAGGTTTGCGCTGAGCCATTACAGGGACATCGGATCGGGGGCGGCGATGCGGCCTTCGGAAATAAGGTTAGGATCCGTGTGTTGCACTTTGGGGTCGCCGACGACGGGGCCTGCGCCGTGGCAGGCGGTCCACGGTCCGGGAGAACCGCACCCTCTGGTGATGGGAGGACACTCCAGGAAGCGCCAATTCATACGGCCGGGCGGGCACGTGGATATCAACAGCTCATCCTCCTGACAACTTCGTGGCGGCAAGTATCCCCTGTGTCCTTGCGCGTATCGCGGATTTTAAAGCTAAAGGTTAAACTATAATCCCATGACGGGGTGCCGAGGGCGGCGAAAGTGAAAAAAACCCCAAAAAATTAATAATTGCTCAAACCATGTTACATGTCGTGCGGCCACCCAGGAAGAGAAAGATCCCTCCACTTGATTTGACATTCCGCCTCGTCGCGTTCCATTTCGCCCAATTCGGACGCACGTCAAACCAACTTTTAAACATTCTTTAAAAGAACTAATGTTTAAATAAGGTATTTATTCGTTGAATATTATAACAATCTAAGTCGACGATATTAAAGGAGAATAATTAAAATTCTACAACAATCCAGCCATGATTTCTTATTTGTTTATGATAAGAAAGGTTGGTTAGGAACTGATACGGAACGTGTGTCACCAGCTGTCAATGTCAGACGTCCAACTCTGCAGATTTTGTTGACAGTCTAATTTAATCATAGAATGTTTTGTTATGAATGTTTAGTTTTTGATATAATTCCGTAAGTACACAAAATCGCGTCGAGTTATTGCTACCAATGGTTTCGGCGTGACTCAAAGAACGTTTTGATGTGCGGGTCTCCCTGTCTTCCTATCAAGTATTGTAAAAACAACATATGAAATTTGTGTACCGGTGTTTCACTTTCCAATTCAATTTGTCTGGAAACTAATGGATTTGAATGCCTGCTATTGTGATGCGTCGAGAGCCTATCATGCAGGTAATACGCCACAGGAATAATATCCCAATATATCAACTATTTCACCCAAAATATGATATGCAAGGTTAACCAGTTAGAAGTTCAAAATAATTCTGTAGTTATCACTACATGGGCTCAGTACAGAAAATAAAAAACTCAATGGACAAGTGAAAAAATCCAGAATGTTATTCAAAAGATAGAAGAATACAATCTTGCTAAAACTTTAGGTAAGAGACCGACTGATAAGCAATATTATAATGCAAAAAAATATGACATAATGAATATTGGCGACGAAAAAGTTTTAATCTTAAAAAGAAAATCCCATACTGATCCAACGGTACGGATAGTTTCTAGCGATGAATTCTACCAGCGAATACATGATGCCCACATTCAGACAGGTCATGGACGTCGAGATAAAATTATTTATGCCCTGAAAGATAAGTATTTAGTACCAATATGGGACATAAATATTTTTCTTAAGCTGTGTAAAACATGTCTGTCGAAGAAAAGTTTTCCCAAGCGTGGCATAGTAGTAAAACCATTGATTTCTGACGACTTTAATAGGACTGCTCCTTCTGCAGTGGCGTAGTGAGACCCCGGCAGGCGGGCGGCAACAACATCAGGGCGGTCGTCGATTTGTTGCGGCCGTATTAACACTGAAAATTGTTAATATGTTGTTGGAAGTCTAAAAAAGTGTTACAAACTTATTTTTGCGCTGAATTCAGTATGAGTCTTAGGGATCAAACTGCAAAGTTAAGTTTGTTTTTGAAATTAGTAGGTCTTTTAGTGATAGCTATAATGTGAGATGCTTTGCGTGTCCGGAAGTTTGACTCGTACTTGGCAGGTTTTTGTATGATATTAACGTTATTACCTCCTACTAAAATAAATACATACCAAAACGCGCCCGGCCTGCTCTGAGATTACTGCGCCTTGCGCCTTTGCTAGAGCTAGGATATGTGATTTCGCGGCTTAAATAACTCGTAGTATTTCGTAAACTATTGATCCAAATTACATCCAGTAAAAAGTAAATATTAAGTATATTAAGTACTTGTGACGATAGACTTGTTTAATTTGATAAGGATTAATAAATTGTGGTTAATATCACCAGTTAAAAAACACCTAACGATTTTTATTATTTTTAAAACATAAAAGTAGTTATTGTGGCTGAAATATAAAAGCTATATATATGCTATCGCGGACTTTTTTGTAGATCTATTGAAGATACACTATTCTTCCATACATTGTTTTGTTACATCTCTATGGGATTGGACAGCGTTTTCGATGAAAACTGCCGCGCGGCAAAAATTTTTCCGACTTCCTTAACAATTATCGTCATATTTCTACTAATATACACAAAACCTAAACAAATTATATTATATATATTATACTACAACCTTCCACATGAATCACTCTATCTATTAGTGAAAACCGCATGAAAATCCGTTCAGTAGTTTCTGAGTTTATCGCGAACAGACAGACAGACAGACAGACAGACGCCGCGGGGGACTTTGTTTTATAATATGTTACATCTCTAAGGGATTGGACAGCGTTTTCGATGAAAACTGCCGCGCGGCAAAAATTTTTCCGACTTCCTTAACAATTATCGTCATATTTCTACTAATATACACAAAACCTAAACAAATTATACACTAAAACCTTCCACATGAATCACTCTATCTATTAGTGAAAACCGCATGAAAATCCGTTCAGTAGTTTCTGAGTTTATCGCGAACAGACAGACAGACAGACAGACGCCGCGGGGGACTTTGTTTTATAATATGTTATGATACATGTATGAACTTTCACATCTCTATCTCTAAAATATCAGTATTAAAACAGATAACATATCTAAGTATTTGTTAACTCTATGAATAAACACTGGCTAAATGCTTAATACTAATTCGTCGACCAATCAGAGAACAATGTACTAAGTGACGGGTTATAGTTTACCGTTAAATAGTACACTGAGCATCGATTGGCCCATTTGTGGATGATTTTACTTGTCAAAATCGTAAATTATTAAATTGCTGCCAGGTACCGTATGTTGACCAATTAGCTAAATTTCATTGCGTTAAATAATACATTTCAACTACAGTTTGTTATTTTCCGAAAGTTGATCAACTACCAAGAAAAATGATCAACTTACGCTTCTTGCTGTTTTCCGGTGACATAACCATCTCCTTCCCGCACAACCTTTTCTTCGTTTACGCGAGTGAGACAACAACACTCGCCGATGCGCCCTGTGACGTTTTGACTTTGACGGAAGTGTCAAAGACAATTTGAAGCCTGTTCTCGCTCGTCGCAAGCGCATTGTCGTCGCGAACCATTTATAGAAATTTACCGATTTTCGTGTTTAACCTATTGTGAAGTACGTAAACTGTATGGTCTGCTGGAACAATCTGTTGTGAAAATAGATACGTCGCACGCGCCCCGAAAATCTACCTACCAGGATTTCGACAACATCACGCCACCGGCCGATTCATCAAAGGTTTGTGGATTTCATTCTCTCGGTCTGTTTTCCCGTTTTGTACTTTTACCCAAAGCAGCTCGTATCTCCAACAAGCGCATTGCAAATCATCATAAACTACAGTCCATTATCATTTTGATTATCATAGCACGCGGCGACCGGCGATACCAGTAATGTTTAGTTGTGGAATGAAATTACCGTTTACCGTATTTTTTATTTTGGACCTCCCGTAGTTTTCTGCCATATATCGTATTTTTAGACTAGCAACACCGCAATTTTGACAAATAGTGTTGGAGACACTGAGCTTAACGTTTGTTAAAGTAAATTCCTATTTTTCAGGGGAACTACCAGCGGAATCACACGTAACTGCAAGCTTCGCAAAAAATGCAGATAGCCCAGAACAAGTGCGAGGGAAAATCTACACGCAAAACATGTCCCCATATATCATTATTTAAACAAATAAGATCTTTCATGCCTTTCATGAAATATCTTGGGTCTAGAAAGTGTCCACCCTCCCAAGAAATACATATAATGAAATATACCATTGATGGTGCAGTCTCAGGGAAGAGCTGAAACCCGAATTAAGAAATCTCACCAAAAACACAATGCGCATTTTGGCATGGCATGTAAACGCCTTTTGGTGGACGAATCGATCATGAACCATTTCGTCATAATGGAAATGACGTAATTTATATTAATTATGATAAAACATATAACAGCGCTGCGGCTATTGTCGTTTTCCCGGACATACAACCGACGTCTGCCGAAAGAAGCTGAAGGAGCAAAGGGAAGCACCGACGCAAGTGAAGCCTGAACTTGAGAAAACCACTGCCACACCGGAAAAGCCCAAGTTCTCTTGTAAATGTATAAACCGGAAGACCGGAAGATGAAGAAAATTAGCTCGGGCATTTATCTACGTCCTATAGTGGATATCAAGGTCGGCAAAATTAGAGGATTGGCGCTCATCGATACTGGAGCAATAACGAATGTCGCCTCATTTTCACTATACAGACAATTGGAAGCAACAACTATGTTTTCGAGAGGAAAGTGATGGATATCACCCTCGCAGATGGTGGACCTACTACACAGACTGTACTGACTGAACAGTCCCTGTTACAATTTTTGGGAGGGTAATACCGAGCACGATATTAATTCTTCCTCATGCCAGAAGAAACGTGACTCTTTTAGGAGTGGGGTTGATCCAGGATGCTATGATGGTTTTAAACCTGCCACAATTAACGTGTAGGTTCCTGGTTAACCATTCTGAGGCCTTTGACTTAGACGAGGAAGATGCATACGAGGATGTGATGGAGCGGATACACTCCACCTTTGAGGTGCCGAAGATGGTGTCCCCCATAAGAAGAACTCCTGAACATTTGAGATCACCAGGGGATACGGAGATAGGTGCAGACAAAATGGCTGTGACAGCACCCACTATAAATGTCGTCGAGACTGAACCGGAGGAAACAATCAATATTCTTAAACATCTGCACACCGCCCCGTACACCACCTCTGTATATACAAACTTATACCGTTAGACCTCAGTACTCCACCGCACAAACGTCCACGCTTGCTGTTCGATGGAAACTTACTCGTCCTGCATGCCCTATACTCGTATTACGATGCAGAGCGTAATTTAGAATCATACGACGATGAAGTACACTATCACCAAATTCCGCTTGGCTTTTTGATTTTGTTGTTTTTACATAGACACCCATTTGTTTAGATTAATGCATAACATGCTGCCGGCAGTTGGTTTGCACCCCTGTTTCGAATTTCGAGAGACTCCGGCGCAGGACCACCCAATTTTCGGCTTTTCAATTTCATTTACATACAAAGTTTTCACTTTTTTTTAACTCCGAAATTCTATTATATTAGCAACGGTTTTTATATATTTGAACTGTACGCGACGTGCCGCGTCGATTGACATCACTCCCGTGAAAATCGGGGACAAACATTTTCAAAAATTTGAGTTCATGTCTCGGTCCGAGAGGCGCTAGGTGGGTTGCACGAATACTAAAAAAATATTTTTTATCTTGCTTGACGACGTTATACAATAGAACGACTTTCATCCCTACGTATACCAAGGTAAAGGTAGGGACCGGAAGTCCTCCCTTCTAAATTGTATTTATTAGAATTTCACATTCATATAGCCTCTATCATATTTGATTAAGACATCACATAATTATATAACTTTTATAAACCTTACATTTATAGACCTCACCTCCAAAGATGATGTCGGGATATAGAACACCAATAAAAAATACCACCATTTCCCCCTCTAAGATGGTGGTAAACCAAGGAATTGCCGAGGGACGCGGTGTCGCGGTGAGATAAGGTCAGGGACAACGGGATGGGGAAGGATAAAACCCCCCAACACAAACGACCACTATAGCGATTTGCTTATTTCTGTCAGGCGAAAATATGTAAATGATAAAAACCACTTCTTATTTTCTAAACCCGGATCTGAAAATACACTGTGTGGATATAAAGTATTGGAGAAATACGCTAATGCCAGTGGCTCTAAAAATCCTAAAGCAACAACCACCACAAAGCTGAGGAAACATTTGGCGATACTTACACAAATGTTTAATATGAAAGAAAAAGATATTAAACTACTAGCTAATTTTATGAGTCATACTCAGGCAGTGCATAGGCAAAACTATACATTGCCTGATGATGTATATCAAACAGCTAAATTATCCAAACTCTTAGTATTAATGGAGACTGGTGACGCCGATTGCTTCAGAGGCAAATCTTTGGACGATATTGATTTAAATTTAGAACATAATTTATTACAAGATACAGATACGTAATTATAAAAAAAAAAACAGTCTTACATTCCGTTACGTCGCAAATGTAATCTTTTTGCGTTTCATCAAAACTATCAAAACGAACGTTTCCTCAAAAACGAAACACTTAGAAGATATTTTAAGAGAACAAAATTTTAGTTCTCACAATAATGATAGCACGGATAGTTATATTTTTGCCGGGCGTTCACAAACGACGTCTTTTTGGCATGCGAATAATATAATGCCAATTATTACTCTAACAGTCACGGTACTGATGACACAAATACTAAAAATCCAAACAGCAGTTTACACCTGGCCTGTTTATATAGTTGTAATTCTATTTCGAATTTAGCTGAATTTATTTTTGCACCGCAAAAAATAACTTTTCAAAAGATACAATTGATGCTGAATATAGTATACACAATCAATCATTCACAAATTTAGACAATATGTCAAATAATTCTTTAGATATTGTTGAGACCATGACAATACCAGAAATTCCACAAACTAATTTCTTTGAGCACAGGCCAGTCGATGCGTCATTAGAAATGGCCTATTTTAGAGCAAATTGTCTATTTTAGACACGCTTAGACTGATCATGCATTTTTTTTTTTAAAGAATAAGGGGACACAGGCGGCTATGGATGTAGGGGTCAGAAAAAAACCCCCATTCAATCTTTCCACTATTTGCGGGAGGTATGTGAAGTGGCCGAAGCTCACGATCGTGAGATTATGGGGGTGAGGATGACGTAGAAGTCGATGAAACGCACTTGTACACAAACAAGTACCATAGAGGTCGACTGTTACGACGTCAACATGGACATTCTAGATGTGACAGGCCCTTATGCTGCTAGGACAACAGATGCAGACACTTCGATAAAAATACTCGAAAACCATAATGAGCCTAATGAAGATATTTTATTTTTATAGAAAAGGAAAATTTTTGTCACTCATTCCAAGAACTGGCTAACACCACAGAGAAATATTCCGCCTGCAAAAATGCATCACAATATATTTATTAGGTACGAATAACATAAAACAATTTTTTTATTGTCTCTGTATTAAATCATATTTTGTCAAACCGCGATTTTGTACAAAATATTCAAAAACAATATCAAAACTTAATATTCACACATAAATATAAACTTCAGATAATGTATCCGTACGTCCGTATAAATATCTGAAATATACAGCGACTGCTTTATTATAAATAATAAAAAAATATCGGAAACGATGTAGTTAAGTATGTATTGGAAACGGAAACTATAAAAATGGAGGCCCAAAAAAAGAGAACCGTTAAATTTTTCTAGCGATAAGAAGAGTATTCTTACGGAGGTGGTATTAAAATATAAACATAAAGTAGAGAGTAAGCGCACTAATGCCATTACGTGTCATGCTTTTTGTTGTCATGATAGAAATTTTAGATACAACACCAAGACCAGAAACAGGACGTCCAACATTTATTAGCATCACGTGAATATAACAAAACGAAACCGGAGTAAAAAAAATACACCGCTCAACAGCCTGAAGTCCATCGTGAAAGCGTAAAACAACACGTCTCGAAACATCCGAAGCTCATCGCAAGTGTTAGGACATATTCGGAATCTAATCCGACCGTAAAAAAGGAAGTGGTCGTACGATACACCGTAATGTCGACTTGTTATTGAGATCTTCGCATTTATCATCGAGTATATGATTAGAAGGCTTTAGCAACTTTCACATTAAAACCCACATTCAGTTGAATTACATATTAAATATTTAGATGAAATTGTTACTATTGCATGCGGATTGATAAACTCCAGGATACCATAATAAAATGGACGTAGTTATGCAAACCAGATCCAACACAAAAATATAAAATGTTGGGAAATTGACGTTTTACTTTGGGACTTAATATTTAAATATAAGGAAAGTTTTTTATATAAGCTAATAAGTAATATCATGGGTAATACTTAAAAGAACACGGTCGAAATTCTATTACAACGATTGAATAGTAAAATGTCTGAATTTTCATGGAAAACATTGAGTGGATCTTGTTTGCATTAAATTAGTTTGCAGTTTTTTCCTTATAACCTATATACCATGTACTGTGAAACAATTGATTTTGTTTTATACATTGATGCAATGCTATGATATTAAGACAATAAAATAAAGAGGCATCGGCGAATTACAAATGGCTTTATTTTTAATCAAAAAATTAACAAAAGGATCAAAATGCTTTAACTGAAAGCTTTTGTAGACATTCTCGGAGAATGTCTAAAAAGCTTTCAGATATTATTCTTCGGGTTCATCTAATTCAAACTCGAAGTCCGGCGCTCCCGAAAAACCGTCGATATCATCAACAATCCTGTCATCTCCAGTTAAATTCTTATAAAAATTGTGTACATCGTTTGGAATAAGATGTAAAAGACTTCTTATGTCTTCCAGTTTTGCGCTGGGTATGGGCTTTCCATTAGGCCAAAGTGAATCCATTAAGTTCTTGGACATAATTGGTTGCCTACCACGGGTATTTTTTTTTATGTTGAGCTCCTTAAAATCTGCTTCTAAATCTGTTCTCATATAAATAGAGAAAACATGTTCCTTTTTAAGAACTAGTTCCTTAGTTTTAAGCCATGAAATTTTTGATTTATCGACTGCTATTTTCCTATTTGTAATAATGTTTTCTAATTTTGAACATGAAAGAAAATCTTCTTTAGTCATTCTTGTCACATGCATGGGTTTATTCTTCTTGCAATTTTTCATTATTTCTATGTAATCTTGTGGTGTATAAAGTCTCTGCTGTAATTTTAAAGCACATTCTATCCTCCCAAAGTCAGTGTCATTAGGCAAAAAGCTATGCCCTGATTCTAAAAATCTAATACTTATCTGTTGCAAAGTCGGATGATCGCATAACATGGCTTTAAGCATTAGGGTTAGCTTTATATTACGATTCTGCCCACCAGCCGAGTCACTCCAAAGTATTAGGTATCTAACATCAGGCTTAAGCTTCTCAGCAATATGCTTAAGGAGACAAGAAGCGATTTCTTGCGCTCCTCTCCCTGCTTCGCCTTCTACCCATACATTACAGTATGCTTGGTCATTGCTTCCTGTGTGTATACCCAAATTATACACCCACAGTTGTCTTTTGTAAAAAACAACATTCGTGGGTATTCGTGGTAAAGGCAAAGTTTTTTCCAAGTCATAAGTTATTGTTTCTGTAAACTGATTTGGATCTTTCGCAAGTAACATATCAGCTCTCAGTTGCTGTTGTAGAGAATTTGCCTTCTCTAGATGTACTGAATGTTCTTCTTCTATACGGATTTTATCATCTCCCGAAGCCTGCGATTTTTTTATTGCAAAAGAATCGCACTTCTTACAAGTATCTTTTTTCAGTGATTTTGTCCGAAGATTGAATTGTGTTAGAAAAATTTGTTTGGCCTTAGCATTAGATATAGGCTGAATTCCTGCTGTTGTGGATTCTTGACAGTACTGTTTATAAATTAATCTAAAAGTCATATCAGGTCTCAGAAATTTAGCGTCATTATACTCATTGCGCCGATAATGGGAGACATATTTTGGAAGTTTCTCTACAAAATTAATAAAAAATTGTTCTTGTTCTAGAGCTATTCTATTAAGCCCTGCCTGCTTACCGCGTTTATCTATAATGCTATCTTCTGATCTCATCTTACAGAGCGACGTGTTTATTCTTTTAGGTGTTGTTTGAAGAGTTTTTACAAACATTTCCCTGCAGACAGACTGTCCCTGTAATATATATTGACGAGAGAAAGTTTTCTTCTTTGATATATTAGTTTTATTTGTTGAAACGTATGAACGCTTTACTGGTTGTTCGTTTACACAAGCTGCTAGGTACATATTTTGAGCATTATAAGAACCCAAAGCATAGAATTTATTAAATTCTGCCAATCTATTTTCAACTGATATTAATTCATGACACTTTTTGTGACAACTACACTTCCAATCTAAAAAAGGCTTTGGCTCAATATTTTTTTTCCTTGAATTAACATAAGATAAGTTCATATATTTTCTTTTCTTTCTTTCTTCTCTATTAAGTCCTCCAAATTTGTTCTTCCTACCTTTGGACGGCCTTCCTGACTTTTGTTTTGCACCTATTTCGGGACTGTCACTTAGGATTTCTTTGTCAAGAATACAATTTTTTTCTATATTATCTTGAGAAATAGGATGTATTGAAATCTCGGCAGTGTCTTGATGACAATTAATATTTTCAATATTATGGTTTGTTGCTACTTCATTCATTACTGATTCTATGTTATTATTTAAACTATTATTATTAGCCGCTTCAAAATTGTGGATGTCTGCTTGAACTTGTAAAATAGAAACAGATATTCCCGAGCTATCATCACTAGAAATATCCGTTTCGTCGCATACAAAATCAGGATCTTGTACTGAGTCATCGTCATTATTGTAGATATCATATTCAGGGCAGTTGTCACTAAAAAAATTATTATCGACATGTTCAATGAGATCAGTGTTCGGTTGGGCGTTTGAAATATTTTTTTTTATAAGCGAAGCATTTGAATTGGCGTGCATTGGCCTTGGCGTTAATGGAGAATATGGCGGAGCTTCTATGCTCTTTTCACCAGGTTCGTTTTCAGGTAAATCTGATTCAAGCTGATTTCCGACACTCATTTTATCAGACATAAGCAATAATTTATCACTTTTATTTTCAGGCATAAGCAAAGGATAAGGCAAAGATGCAATATTGCTCTTACTAGATATCTCTTCAGCCTCTAATAAATTAGCAGTTGTTATTGGCACTTTTAAAGCTTCTAAATTAATCTTATATTGATCAGACTCTTCATTAGTTATATTAGTGATTACGGGTGATGAAGGTAAAGAAAGGTTATCGTAAATTTCTGGTTCGTTTGCTAAAGTATCATACAGTTGTTTAGTTTCAGGTGACATGGGAGGAATAGGTGACAGTACTATTTTATCTGTTTCAGCAGCGTTGGGTGAACTTTGCTGGTCCAGCACCATTTTTTCAGAACAAGTCCCTTCATTTGTTTGATTACGAAGGAAACCTGAAAAATTGATCTAATGTAAAATGGAAAAAAAGGTAGTTTATAATTTTTGTTTTTTATAAAAAAAATTGTTTGCTGCTTTTTGATATCGTTTACCTAGATAGTGAAAAGTATCTTTTGAGGGAAATTCATTTTCTAACTAATAAATAAGTTTCTTTACCTATCTACCGCAACTCACTAATATATTAATTAACTATTTTTCCATCATCTTACCTGGTTGAATTTGAATTGGACTACACAGTGTCAGTCTAATCAGACTACAAGATTACCATTATTTGATATATGTAAAATTATCCGTCGCTCCATAGATTTAGATGCAATAAGATTTTACTTTGTAAGCTTGTGGCCCGCCCCGGCGGTGGCCGGTCTGCAAATTGTGTACCAATACGATTCTAATAAATCACTATATCTATTGGTGAAAACCGCATATATCCGTCTAGTAGTTTTAGTGTTTATCGCGAACAGGCAGACAGACGCAGCGGAAGGCTTTATTTTATATTACGTAGTAAAGTTATAAATTTTAAGGGTTAAGATTCGAAGGAAAAATTGATTTTATAATTAATTTATTGACTTCCTTACGATTAGAATTTACTTTTACGAGTTATGATATAGTTTACTGTGACATAGTAAAAAAAAAGTGATTCATGAAATAATATGTAACTTGAAAATGTGCTTACCTTTTCTTTCTACGATATTTGTTTTTTTTTCTGATATGGCATTTCGTAGTTCTATTAGTTTTCTCTTTCTAACCAATAACTCTATAAATACAGCATGTTCCTAAAATAAATAAATAATAATAAACAACTAGTCGAATAAGGAGGAAACAAAGAGGTTAGTTAGTAGTAGGTAACAAAACCTACTCGTATATGTATACGCTAGGATTAAAAACTACTGCGTTAATATGAATTGAGTTTCATAAAAATAACTTGATTATGAGTTATGGAATAAAAAATGTATTCGTAACCTCAATCTGATAAGTACTGTACAGTAATAGTTACTTACTTTATTTTTATTCTCTTCCATGACCAATCACTAAATAAAATGCCTTCCACGATATTGTTAAATAAAACTTGGTACCTATTCGGCTTAGATGGAAGGGCAAAAACCACGAATTCTAACTACGTGCACCTAAGTCGGACACGACTCACGTCAGAGTGGGCGATGAACCTGAACCTGAGTATCCAAGGGATAGGGACGAAGCGGGGGCGGCCACACCCCCGCCGCCGCACGCGCTATCGATGCGTTCAAAATTTACTAACATCTTAATAACGATGCAATCAAATACATGTAAATTTAAGTAGTAAATCAGATAATAATAAATAGAAATCATTTGATTTTTACTTCATTTTGAAAATATACCTTGTTTGGGTTTAATAATAATTATAGAATTTATATAACTAATAAAAAACTAAGCATTAAAAATTCTTACGTTATAGCATTTTGAACGGATTATTATTCATAATAAAGTTACCGTTCATATTATTCTAAAGTGTGTATCACACTAAAAGAAAAAAAATGTTTACGTGAAACAAAGCGACAGAAGTCTAATTTAGTATATTTAATGGGCATAGACGAGATTCAAACCGCATGTTTCGTAAGAATTGTATTAATTCAAAACGAAACAAAGAACCATGTGAAATGGATCTTATTCAAAATATGCAATTGTGAGTGTATGTATTATGCAAATAAGATCCAATCGGCATGATCCTCATAAAATCACAATTTCATAATTATATATAGAATCAAGTGACATGGATTTAGTTTTATGTTTTATTTCCTAAAAATCACGCTGCTTGGATCTTTTCTTACGTTCCAAATATGTTGTTTTAAGATGGTATCTTTAAGAATAATATTTTTTTTATACCAATGAAACACTGGAGACACTGGTCTTTTTTACCATACACATAAGGCCTATTTTTGAACAATTTTGTGTACAGAACTCAATTTTGACAAAAGTGTGGGTTGGATCTGGTTTGCATAACAACGTCCAAATAATACTGATAAAATAATGTTTTATTTTAACAACTTATCTATCTTATATAAGGGCACTATTTACTATTTGACTACTCATCGAGAGTGTGAGTAGAGTTGCTGCCGCGTTGGCGTGGAGTTGTTATAATGTGCGAAGACCTTTATTTGATAGAGGAACCCTCTTCTAATATTGAACAGTCGTATTTGGTAGAAGAACGGCCCTCTCTTTCTCAAGTAATTTATATACAGACAAATGATTCATCCAATCAAAACTCTGTTATAAACGATTTTCTCACTTTCAATAAAAAAATGTAATTTTTTTAAATAAATGTTTCTAAACAATTTGAGTATTTTATTATTGTAATAAGTACTTACCTTAAAGTCACAGCCAATCTTTCAATAGGTGGAACAGAAGCTCGAAACATATTGGAATGTTTTAAAGTATCATGTAACCTTGCTTGTAGTTCATCGAAACTTTTGATTGACATCTTGAAATAATCAAAAAATTTTTCCTCATCTTCTTGCAATCTCGAAAATAGCGTGCAGAATTCGCCTTCAAGTAACCGTTCTACAAGTATTGGGTGTACATGATATCTTCGCCGCCTTCTATTCCGTCGTTTGCGCAAAAAATAGCGTGCACAAATTAGGGCATTTACAGCAAAAGGATTCATTTTTCTTGTGAACTGTACACGCGCGTCTCAGTTCGCCGTCAGCGTAGCACTGAATGCATTTTCGCAACCGACGATCAGCGCTGACGGTCAGGACGTACGATCAGGACGTACCGTCGGTCGAGCACTGTTTCTAGCCTAAGTGTTAAACATAAAATTGGTAGTTGCCAAGCTGCATCCGGGTGTCGTGTTTGTAAACAAAAACACCATTCTATGTTACATTTCTAACTGGGTGCCTGAAATTAATGGAACCTCGATTATCCCATCCTCGTCGCAACTGATAAATAATAAAGACGTGCGTTCGGTAACGTATTGTAACAAACCCTCTAGTCAACGTCTCCAAGAATGGTTAAATCCCTGGTTACGTCACCCAGAAGTAACTATTCTAACCTACTCAATATCTACTCTTATTTGATTTATCTTTAACCTAGCTTGAGAATGACCTAACCTAATATAAAGTGTGTTTACATGTTAGTTCTCGTAATATTATGAGTTGTGCTGTGATCTCCTAGTGTAGTGCCCTGATTGTATTCCGCAATGAACCTTGGATCTTTTCGAAGTGCTATGTCGGGAGCCTATTATTATAACCTGGATTAAATGTCTTACTACTATGTACTGTCTGTGTCTTAACCAACCTTATATACACTACAGGAATTACAGATAATGCTAAGGACTATCTATAGATATTAAAACTAAATCTTACTTGGCTAATTAATATTATTGGTTTGTCTTAAATATACACTTAACACTACTAATTATTGAATTATTAATTATAAGGTGAGCTATGAGGTTTTCCAGCTTTTGAAATACCGCAACTTTGAAAGATCTCTACTAACATATGTGTGTTCCTAACGCTTAACTTAGATAGGTGAGTATAAGGTATATGACCAATGGTACCGATGATGGTTTTATTTGCTTTAATAGAATCTCTCAGCTTATAGTTGGGTCTAGTATGGACCAGACCCCGCTAGAAATGTTTATATGAGTGAGTATGTATTTCTTAAGGTCGGTAAAAATATGTAAGTATGGAAAATGCAAATATTGCTACAAAATTGATAATTCTCAGCTTTATTAGCTAGATCTGGCTTATGGCAACATGCCCCTCCGTCCGCATGTTACAGTAATCCTCGTCTCCAAACTTGGACGGATTTCCTCCAGATGCTCAGCTATTATATTCTTGATTTCAATATAAATAATGAATAACTAAGGTCTGAACATAGTTTAGTCTGTCTGTCCTTGTATACTTAGATAAAACAGAGAGGAGAGACAAAATGTCTCCAAGTGATTTATCAGTTTTCACAATTATGGATTTATTCCATATATTGTGATCAGCTGAGATCTTTTATTTTTATGTTAAAATCTAAATGATTAACTATATATCATATATGAATTCAACCTTACAATTCATTAATGGGATACTGATAAATCTGATCTCTGAAGGAGAGTAAGTTATTAAAATTAATTAATAATAGGGATAGTGGTGATGTACCCATACTTTAATTATGTTAGAGTTATAATGTGGGTTTACCAACAGGTGGTAATAGGTAAGTTAAGTGTGCAGAAGAGAATTAGCAGTACTCAAACTGATGTAACTTGACTTGTCTTTTGTTTATATAATTTTCAGGTTAGAATTACATCCTTAAATCTGAGATCCATTGTATTTTAGATTGATTCTGTACTTATCACCATTATTAGTGAATTTGTCTATATTCACTCAATAATAGAAGCTATTTGTACTCAACCAAAGGAATCATCCTTAATAAATCAATTTCTTTATGAATATTTAGAAGTTATTTGCAGATATTCCAGTGAGTGGTAGCAACTACTCAATATTCTTTGATAGTGTACTAAAATATCTTTTGACATAGCACACAGGCGGTAACTGCCTTGTATCTAGATTCGAGCAGACACTGAACACAACTAGAATCAAACTTTTGTAGTTTATTTGTAAGTTTTATAAATGTATAGACTCCCATCTTTAAGGAATATAGTTTTACTAATAAATTTAACTTTCTCAACAAGGAATTTGACCAATGCCGGTACAAGGATTAGAGTATGATCTTATTCACTAGATTGGAACAATTATTAGGTATTTACTCAAATATATAGACAAGTAAAGTCAACATCCATTAAGTACCTACATGACTAAATTGAGTCAAATAAGTAGGAAAAGGGGTTGGAAACGTTCCATTACCCACAACATTCAGTATTTATAAATAATGATAAAATTAATTGGAAACTCACCGAATCTATAGTCACTTCAACACATAATTAGCACAACTAAGAACTTTCACTTTCCAATTTTTCCTTAGTTAATTACTTATTTTCCGATATTGGATAGGGTTTATAAATAGCCCTATAATTGTAAGATTCCTGGGAACCTTCAATTCACACTTTTGATACCTCCATTTTGATAAACGATAAACCGACTAATTATTTGTGTTATTTGACCATTTTGTTTTATTTTGTGTTTTAATTCCTAAAAATGGCGCCATTTCCTGCCAGCCATTTTTAACACCCCCTACCTATATGTATGTGAAATTAAGGCCTATTCTTGTCCCTATCGGTCCCTAAGTCCCTGACAACTACAGAATTTTTAAACCATTTCATAGTGCAATGAGATGGGTCCCTAATTAGGTATCCCCGGTGTAAGGAATACCCTCCTATCAGCTAGCTACGAGACTTCGGGAGAGCTTCTCCCTTCCCTAATAGAAATTTACCTGCCTATCAACCTACAAACGTGTCCTACTCTTGGTTTTTGGGCCAACATTTAGTTAAAACCCCTAGCTTCTAAAACGCCGAGTGGGCAACCCGTTATCCTACTTTCTAACAGCCCAACGTGATAAACCTGATTGGGAGGGAACAGGTTTATGCCCTAACCGAGGTTTAACAATACGAGACAGTTCTCCAAATCATTCAGTAAGATTACATCTTGACGGCGTTCGGATCGTTGCCTCTGAACTCAAAGGAGACGTCATCGTAAAGTTAAGCAACTTAACTAGGCATTCTCTTAACAGAAGCCCACTTGACACGTTGCAAAGCCAAGCTCCAGGACCTACCCCGCAAGGTTCTTACAAATAGCCCTTAAAGAAACAAATCAAAATATCTATTTGAACAAGAAACGAATTCTACCCTCTATCCACTTTCGCAGATATCAGGCAAAACCCATATTCTCGTCAAATCGCAGCTAATGCTCAACTACTCTAATATTTAATTAAATTTACTGGGAAATCTACTTATTTTGTGAATTCTTCAAATTAAACTATATACGTTAAAACCGAACTTAATTTTACCATTTCAAGCTCGCAATAACGTATTTTTCTCAAAAGATTCGCGGGGAAATATGCGTTCCTAAGCCTCATGAAGAAACCTTGCGCCCAAACACTTTTCTTGCAGACTACTTCTATCTTGAGTTAAAATAAACTTCTTCAATGATGCCGGCTTACAGAGGTGAGATTGGCGCCCGCAGCACGTCGTCGTCCCCCCGAAGACCGCAGATGAAAAAGCCTCGAATGTCCCTTCCTATCAGTTTTATGCAACTCTCTCTTGTCTATGTGTGAATAAAAATCTCGAATCTTCCATGAATTCCAAGCTCCCCTACCTTACTTCCTGTATTGCAACTATAATAATTCTATTCTCCCGAACCCTATATCCACCGAAATAACAATATAAATAATTAATGTAAAATATACCTTATAATAGCATGATTTTATACATAATTCTTACAAAATAACTATTTCCACGCAATTACTTGTGCTATAGCCTAGCTTAATTAATAATTATTTTCTACTTTCTTTATAATCGACATAAACCAAACAGTTCAGCTCGTTGCCGATCATATCCTTATCTTCTTTTCCTCTATTATCAAGATTAATTTCACTATTCATCCATTATCCGTACCCCAAAATGTTACAATCAAACGAACAGAAAAATCAATAATGGCAAAATAATTCCTATACTGGCAATGATTCGTTTCCCTCCAGCTTTGGACAAAATATCACGTGACATCCCTGTGCTACTATTGGGCAGTCAATTTAATCACGCCACTTTTCCGTGTGAATCTACCTCCTAATTTACTAACAGGTGCAAATATCAACGGAACTTCTACCATAGACCAAATTTTCTATCATAGACACTAGATCTATAATTCAAGTGGCCTATACACTTGACAGCGAATAGTTACCTATTAAAAATAAATCCTATATTTACCCTTCGCATGTTTAAAATTATTATAATAAGCTAATATTTATTCTTTAACTAACGAACTTCACAATTATTTTGTGCCCTCAATTCTTTGCGTACTAATAATAATATCATTGCAATCGGAACGTTTATTCCTTCGGTGTCATTACTTGACGTTGTCAAAATGACATTATTTTCTTTGTTTACAATCCATGGAGCCAACGACACTGTTGTTTTCAATAATTAAATTTACCAAATAACTAGTAATATGCAACAAATCTACAGTTTACAGACTCAGTTCAAAATCTCCTGAAGATGACAAGGTTAGTTCAACTTCTCTCTTTTTATCATGTAAATATTTGAGAAGAAATAACACGTTCGTATTTGAACTGTTACAGCTCGACCCCAAAATTCTTCATAGGTGACAATACTACGTGTTGAATCCGGAGTAGAATTTTCTTCCTCAAATTCTCAAATATTTTCTCTCCTTTTATTACTATTATTATTATTCATTTAATTTTACTCATATTATATTCCCAAAATCTAAGAATGTTGGGTGTGCCCTAGTGTAAATGTAATTTAGATTGTAGAGTGTGTTTAAACCAAGGCAATACCGGAAATTATTAAGCGAGCTATAAGTATTTTTTATTTCTCTTGTCAATTACGACTCATGCAATACCAACACTAGAGTTATACCGTAATATGCAAGATATGGGTTGTGAGGCCATAAACCATAATGGAACTACTCAGACGCATAGGCCCTTTTCTAACCTTATGAAAAGCTAACGAATGCGAAACGTATCCGTCTGTAGTACTCTATCACAAAACAGTATCCCTCCTTCTCTCCGCCAGGTCACCTACTCTGTCGGAAAGTAGTGAGGAATTAACAATGTCCCTATATATCCAAGAGCTCACTTAAAACTCTTGAATAACCCCAATATAAACCTCGGAGAGTGTGTAGTTGCCGAATTAAGTCATAGCTTTGTTAGCTTCTTGTGGAGTATGAACTTTAGACAGTTGTTTCACACAGGGACATTACAACCGCCAACCGCGTTTGTATATATATTTTTTCTCTATCCTAACACCAAAAATCCCACTGTCCAAAATTCAAGTTTGTTTAAGTGTGCGGGGCTTATCTCTTGGGACAATAATACGTTTGCATTCAGACTTCACATATGTTATAACCTGAAATCTATATTTTTTTTTTCTAACTACTTCTAAAACTACTTTCCCGCCACCTAAGATTATACCATAGCTTTAATCTGAATACAAAATCTTTCAAAAATATCGTTAGATGAATTAGAATTTAATTAATGAAGAAAAATTACGTCGACTGTCACCATATGACAAGCTACGCTAATTGCAACCCATTGTAATAATACAACATTACGCTTACATATGTTTATGCAAAGAACTAAACTTTACACTAAGCTCCCTGCCTCTACGCATCTCTTACGCAATGCATCTTTATTCGTACGCCAATATTCGCATTGCACATGTATACCCCTTATCTCCTTCAGTGTTACTTATCCTTTAAGAATGATAAATTCACGAATCATGGCAATATTCCATTTCAATCTTAGACTAAGCTACCTTACTAACAACCAGTCACACTGTCAGCCCCATAATTTGCAAACTTCGTTGACCTATTATTGTTTTTTTTTTTTCTATTGTTTTGTAAATTTACGTATTAATTTCTATAACCTACTATTCCTACCCCTTTTGATATTGGAAAACCCCTAGCCACTCAACCTTATAAAATTACAAAATTACCTGTATTTAAGAAAAAAACAACCGGTTTTCTATACATACTTAGTTATTATTAATTAACCCCCCCGATAGAAAAGCCGCCAACACTCCCCTCTATCTGACCTTACGAGTGACTCAAGAATTAGAATAACCATTTGGTTATTTTGGTTAATAGTAAGTTCAACTTTCATAGATTGATAATCTAAATTTAAAGGATAAATTATCCCTTTCGAGAATTCGTGTTCCTTATTGGAATAATTCTGATAATAGAGTCGTTATTACTGTAAGCTCAGATAGGCTTTTCCCGTGCCCAACAAGCTCTATACAAAATTACCCCATCATCGTTTATTAACCAACTTAAAACTACGTTTACTCTTAATTTACATAACAAAGTTTCTTGTTTCTTTCAAAATAATTACAACTTAAATTTTATCATTTATAATACCTAGACAAGTGTATAGCGTTAAACCTTCCTCGTTCCTTGCCAGTTTTAGGATCTATTAGTAAATATACATTTTTAAAAGGACAAGCTCCAACCACATAAGGACCCTCATACAACGGTTCGAACTTTTTTGTTATTTTTAATTTAGCATCTGACTTGTTCAGCTTCCTTATCTTAACGAGGTCTCCTATCTGAAACTGAATAATTCGATATCGCTCATTGAATTTGTTTTGACGTAATTGACCAGCTTTCTTTAAATTTTCGCGGACCTTTTCTTTGATTACATCAACAGGTGTAGATTCTAAATTAATTGGTATGTTACTATCAAAAGATAAACTAGTGGACTCTCTATATAAAATCTCACAAGGAGTAAAACCAGTACTTTCGTGATAAGTGTTGTTATATAATATCTCTAGTTTGGGTAACATTTCAACCCAGCTCTTATGATTTGTCCTACAATAAGTTCGAAACAAACGACCTAGTTCCTTATTTACTCTTTCAGTTGTGTTAGGCCTAGGATTTCTAACTGTGGTGTAAATAACCCTTACTCCTTCCCTTTTCATAGTTTCTTTCCATAATTTACTAGTAAATTGTGACCCGTTATCGGTCATTATAGCTTTGGGTTTTATTACACGAAAGAAATTTCTTACTTTTGTTAATACCGAAATAGCAGTTGCCTTCCTAAGATCATAAAACTTTACAAACTTGCTAAAAGAATCTTGAACGACTAAAATATAATTCATACCAAACTTTCCCGATGGCAACGGCCCATAAAGATCTGCCATAACAATGTCTCCTACGTTCTCAGTTATAATCGAACGACAAGGACCTACATACTTAGCTGTATCACTCTTCGTGACCTGACAATCATGACACCCCTTTAATAACCGTTTGACCTGTTTAGTTAATCCTTTCCAGAAAAACCTATCTCTAATATATTTAATAATTTTAAATGCCCCTTGATGACCCATTTCGAAATGGACCTGCCAAATAACCTCTTCTCTAAGCAGTTCTGGTAAGAATAACACTCTTTTATTTCCTTCCCCCGGAGAATAATATACTAATCCATCTAGTAGCGAACACCTCTTCAATATTTGACTTGACCTACTATTAAGCACAACCCCACTATTCAATTTCCTAATTATTCCGCCTATCTCTGTATCGTCCTGTTGAAACTTAGCCAAATTCTTTAATTTTACAAGTAAATCTTTGTTAGTTCTATTTTCGGTATAAAATATTCTAGGCGAGTTGGTTTTATCCTCCTGTAATAATTCCCCTTCTGGTTGATATCTAGATAATATGTCTGCTACTACATTTTCTCTACCCTTAACATGCTGAACTTCATATTGAAACTGTTCTAGGTAATTAATCCATCTAGTCACTCGAGCATTATATAATTTACTATTCTTTACAAATGTTAAAGCTTTATGATCTGTACGTATTATTACTTTGGCTCCCCGTAAATAAGTTTCAAACTTCTCTAAACAACAAATTATGGAATAGAATTCTTGTTCTGTAACTGTCCAATTTAATTGAGCCCCCCTTAATAGTTTACTGTGAAATCCTAAAATTTTTACTTCCCCGTGACTATCCAACTGATACAAATACCCAGCTAATCCTATTCCAGAACTGTCAGTTTGTAAATAATAAGGTTTGGTAAAATCTGGATGATTCAATTCTACGGTTTCAATAAAAAGCGCCTTTACTTTTTCAAAAGCTAACTGTTCTATTTGCCCCCATTCCCATTTTTTATCCTTTTTTAACAACTCACATAAAGGTTTAGTATGGAAACTATAATTAGGTATAAATTTGCGATAAAAATTACAGAGACCTAAGAACGCCCTAACTTGTTTCAATTTCTTTGGTACCGGAAATAATTGTATAGATTTAACCTTTTCTGGATCCGTACGAATTCCTTTAGTCGAAATGATATATCCTAACATCTTTACTTCAGTACTCAAAAATTCGCATTTACTTAAGTTACAAGTTAAGCCTGCCTTAGATAATTTTCCTAATATTATATCTAAATGTTCTAAATGTTATGATAATGTTCCAGTTGTTATAATGGCTAGATCATCTAAATAATTTACGCAAAATTCCCTGACTTCGTGTCCTAGAATAAAATCCATTGCTCTACTAAAACTTCCTACTGACGTTTTTAAACCTTGAGGTAAAACATTATAGACATAAGATTTTCCATTAAATGAGAATCCTGTATACTTCTTACTAGAATCTGATATAGGAATTTGAAAATAGGCATTATTTAAATCTACTATACTAATGAATTTTGCCCCTTGAAATGAATTTAGAACATCTAATTGTAACGGTGGTTTCTCAGTTTCCGATATCATATGCTTATTTATCTCTCTAGCGTCTAACAACACACGTATAGACCCGTCTCTTTTTAATGTAAAAGTCAACGGACTACAATATGGTGTGGAAGTTCGACTAATAATCCCTTGCTCTAGCATTTCTATTAACTTAGCCTCTACTTTGTCTCTATATGCATATGGTATTGGATACGTTCTTTTTACTACCGGTGAATGAGGTTCCATGGTAATAATGTGTTCATAACAATTTGCTCTCCCCAATTTGGACGTAAATAAACATTTATGTCTCATTAAAACCTCCCCTAAGGCTTCTTGTTTATTTTTATCTAATCTCAATTTGCATATTAATTCCTGAATATTTCTATCTACATTTTCTTCCACTACGGTCCTTACATCAAATTGCACTAACGAACTATCCGTACTATGAATGTTTTCCCCTTGAAAAATTTAAACAATTTCTTTTCATTTCCTATAATAATTTCTACCCCTTCTTCCTCTCTATTAAGCTTTATGGAAGCCTGGTTTTCTTTCATCCAATCAAACCCCAATATTAAGTTAGCACTAAGACCTGGCACAATCAAAACCGTTAAATCTCGCTGAAAGGGTCCTATTCCTAAGGTAACTAAAGCAATTTTCTTTATTTCCACACTTTTCTGACCTACTGCGGTTTTAATAAAGAATGATTTTATAGGCATAGTAGGAATCGTTGGTCTTTTTACTTTCAAACTATCCCAAAACTCGCCCGAAATACATGTTATATCGCTACCTGTATCTAATAAAGCTACAATGTTTTCATCAAAAATTTGAACTAATAACTCGGACTTAAATATGGGTGTATCTACTTTATTCGCAGCTTCCTCGTCAAAAACGGCGCTTACAATATTGTCATCATCTTCCATTTGTTGTTCTATCTTTAATTTTAATGTATCTACTATTTGGCTAGGAACGTGCGGAACTAAGATCTCTGGCGTACTATACCCTATCCCTTCTTTATTATTACTATTTCTAAAATCTAAGCTTATAGGTGCTCTAATTCCAGCCCTGTTGCGTCCTAACGGTTTACCTGGAACCCAGTTCATCCTAATCATCATATTGTAATTTGGGTCCCCTGTGGCTGAAGCTGATCCGGAGACTAAAGTCTCAGCTTCCTTTAGTTTAACGCTTCACTACTATTTACATTTGTCTTATCTACTAAATTAACTACTTGTACTTCAGCTTCTTTTGGTCGCTGCCACTGCCTATAATTTTGCTGGTATCCTTTCTTCCTCTTTTCCCACTCCTTGAAATTTTTAGACGCGGTAGTGTTCGGGACCTCTTGCTTCTGTATGTCATCCATGCTTCTTAAGAATTCGGCCGCTTCTATTATAGTCTCTATCTTGCTAGTCGCCCAAACTTGCTGAATAAACTTAGGGTAATGCCGCATGATATCACATATTAATTGCTTTTCGGGAATGTTATAACTTAACATCTGCGCTTTGCCAGTTAATTTCAAAAAATGATCCACCATAGTGGGCGTCTCCGTTTTGTTCCATACCCCTTGCACTATTTTTCGCCTCAAATCATTTTGTTCATTTTCGCCCCAGTACGCTTTTAGAAAGTCTGACTTAAAATCATCTAACCCGCTCCATCTTCCTTTATAAATACGCGCCCAATCTCTGGCATTACCAACTAGACACTCCAGTATTAAATCCATTTCGTTGTCCGATTTACCGGCCTTTTTTAAATAAGTTTCAAGATCCTCAATGAAGGTTACTGGATGCATCGATGTTTCCCCAAATTTCGGTTTTTCCAAGTTAATGTTTTTAACGTTACAAATTATATATTTCTGCTTATCTTCAACTAAATTGGACTTCCTAGATACATCTTCGTGTACGGGACTACTCTCCATCTCTACCTCATTCTCAAACGTAATCTCGTCTTCAGGCGCTTCCTTCTCCCCTTTAGTTATATCCCGAATAGACGTCTGAGTCTTCTTAACTTCTCCGCTTAATACATTTATCTTGTTATTTAGTACGCCTAATGTACGGTTTAGCATCCGCCGTATGGACAGAAGTTCTCGTGAACGTGTTATCCTTGTCCTTCTTACGGTCCTAACTGCTTGTCTACGTTCTTCAGTCGGTAGAGATTCTCTAGGGTTTAAATTCTCCGGCTGATCAGAATTATTTTGAATTTCCTCTGAATTCCCTTGATCTTCTACTGGTTCATAACGTTTCGGTACGCGACGAGTACGAATTGGTTTACCCATGTTGCTGTTCTTTGAGGTTCTTGAGTTCTTTTTTTTTTTGTAAGGTCAGATCTAAACAATATCGCACCAAATCTATTACCTTGGTTCTATGTTACCCAACATCTGGATGACACACAACCAAACTTCCAACTACTAGAGTATTTTTATGTTTTCGTTCAATGTATTAAAACTTACAATTTTTTTTTTTTTTTTTATTTATCTATTTATTTGATTATTTATTTAATTATTTATTTATTTATGTAATTATTTATTTATTTAAATATTTAATTATTTATTTAATTATTTATTTATTTAAATATTTAATTATTTATTTATTTATCTAATTATTTATTTATTTAAATATTTAATTATGTATTTATTTAATTATTTATTTATTTATTTAATTATTTATTTATTTAAATATTTAATTACTTATATAACTATTTATTTATTTATCTATAGACGCACAACCCCAGATATATATATCATAATGACAAAAAAAATAATAATCTGTCTAAATTGAGTGAATAAAACTCTCACGCTTCGATTCACCCAAAAGAACAACTTAAATAAAATAACTCAAATTTTCCGCCAGATAAATCAATACGCATTAAACCGTCTACCTAGATATCTTTAAAATCTATCTTTATTTCTCTATGACCTCAATTTTAGTAACCCAAATTCAGCACTACCATACCTAACCTTACATAGTAAATCCCCAATTATGGAACAACTATAAACCTTAGTAACGTTAACTTGAACTACAGAAATTATCCCTGCTGAATAATTGAATTGCAACAAATATTCGATTTAATCTATGTCTTCTCGACTATCGATTAGCGTCGTCGATAACTCTATGATTTCGTCTATGTCGCGTCCCTTATGTCATCGGCAAATGTCATTAGCACGACATGTCAAGGTTCAGACGAAATTAACTTAACTAAGGAAAAATCATTAAAATATTATATAAATATCAAGGTAGGCAC
Organism: Ephestia elutella; assembly: GCA_018467065.1. Lineage (NCBI taxonomy): Eukaryota > Metazoa > Arthropoda > Insecta > Lepidoptera > Pyralidae > Ephestia > Ephestia elutella. The sequence continues at coordinate 9,043,124 of CM031575.1, forward strand.
TAATTTAGGCATATATTTAAGAAACATAAGTCTAGCGTGAGATGTATTTATGTGATTTACAATCGTGAGATGGTTTCTGATCTACCATTAATCCTACTTTCAACCTCAGTTTTTTTCTTTGGTGGAAAATCTTTAAGGTATCTACTCGTTTTATTTTTATTTACGCAATGACCAACCCCACTGAATAGAAAATTCCCATATATCTAACCATTCTCGCAATTTTGTGATAACTTCAATTGAACATTTAAACCTTCAAGCAATATATTCACAATGACAATTATAACCTACTAAAGAAAATTTTGCTAAAAGGTTTATTTCTTAGACAAAACGCTAATCTCCCTATATTTTTCTGTTTTAGATTCTTCCCTACTTACTAAAGTCAAGATTCGGAAATGTGAAACCCTGCTTGGATATACAATACTACTTCAGCCGTCTGCCAACTGTATGAAAAATTACACAACCCATGAACATAGTGACACCAGCCCTTCGCGGATCACTTGATAGAAAATGAACGCATGCAATGCACTAATTCTAGAATTTCGGAAAGGTAAACGGCCGTAATAGTATCAAGATAGAACAGCACCATGCAGACTACGGCAAGTTACATCCCAATAAACGACCCTTCAATCATTAAATAATAGTGTGTCGTTTTATTTTTCCTACCGCTATCAATATTAGCTTTATTCACAGACTGGTCAATATTTATTCATGTAAGCAATCCATAATCCAAGACTACCAAACCCGCTGAATCATTAGTGATGATATTTTACAATTATAACATCCCACAAACTAACTTCCCTCTTTTTTTTATTGTCTGGTATTAAAATTAACTAGTTAAGTATTTCTACCATGAAGTCTGTATCAATGTAGACACATTTAAATTTAGAATTTTAGGTTGGTTTCTTTTCTTATAAAGTCAAAATGTAAGTTGGCTCACATAGTTAAGTTATTTAATTTCTTCCTTACATGTCCCTAACTATCACCGCTGTCTAACCATTTGTAATAAAATTACAAGGTAAGCCTATCTTTATTCTTTTCTTTTAATAAATAAATACTTAAATCTAATCCTTATTTCCAATAGAAGATTACACCTAGCCGTACATAAATTCTTAAAAAGGACAATAAATCTCAGTAGCATAAATAAAATCCGTTCTCTACCAACTAACCAATTTTAAAATGTATGCATTTATCTCTTCGCCAATTTAACACTCTTAAGCCTGAGACTTTACCGGTAGCGACATCTATCAAGTGCAACGGTAAGTTAAGGACGACTCAATCTATCTTTTTTTTTCTCGCCATCTATAAACTACGGCTGAACTAATACCTAAGACACTAAGACTTTTACATGGAATTTAATACGACCCCTGATAGTTAGATGGCGCTAACTCGAAATGAAACTTCTATTTTGTTTAGGCTGAGTAAAAATTACAAATAGATTTATTATATTTTCCTTTATTTACTTATAACGGATGGTAATTTAATCTAAATTACTTCTATTTATTTATTCTTTTTTTTTTTTATTAATCATCTCATATTGAATAGGCTGAATGGTATAATCAATTTTGCCCTAACAAAATTTTTGACATAATTAAGAACGCGACTGTCAACTATTGAAATGTCAATTAGGTGGTCGCAACTTCATAGGAAAAAATTGATCTATGAAACGGAGTAGCGATTTGATGGTCGACTATTTCCATCTCATTCGTACCTGCAGTTCCTCGCATAAGTGCATCTCTATCGGTCGGTACCTTCGTTTTGACATCTGTATCGGACACTTTTTTGAATGGGAGTCCTGTCTCTTATAACGCAGTGATTTCATTCTCGCTTTGTCAATTATGTTGTGTGAATAAACAAATGATTTTATTAATCAGTATACAATAACTATTCTACTCTATTAGAAAAATCATTTACTTCGACTACGATAAGGCAATCTTAAAGGATTAACGACACACTAACGTTGGATTTTATAGATACGTAATGAAAGGATTCTGCCTTACTCAAGAAGACACATAATTTTATGGTTACATAAGTTTAGACTTCCTCAACATAGTATTCTATCAACATTCACTGCAACAGATGTGGCCCACAACGCTCTCTCACGCTGGTGGCCATTCTACCTCACAATACCAAGAACCAACATGTAACCAAAACCAAAGTGCTTACTAACTGTTTATTTTATTTTAATTTAAATCCTGGTCAAAAGTACTATCTGAAGTAATAATCCTGGTCACTGCACCAACCAGATGTGACAAACCCTCTAGTCAACGTCTCCAAGAATGGTTAAATCCCTGGTTACGTCACCCAGAAGTAACTATTCTAACCTACTCAATATCTACTCTTATTTGATTTATCTTTAACCTAGCTTGAGAATGACCTAACCTAATATAAAGTGTGTTTACATGTTAGTTCTCGTAATATTATGAGTTGTGCTGTGATCTCCTAGTGTAGTGCCCTGATTGTATTCCGCAATGAACCTTGGATCTTTTCGAAGTGCTATGTCGGGAGCCTATTATTATAACCTGGATTAAATGTCTTACTACTATGTACTGTCTGTGTCTTAACCAACCTTATATACACTACAGGAATTACAGATAATGCTAAGGACTATCTATAGATATTAAAACTAAATCTTACTTGGCTAATTAATATTATTGGTTTGTCTTAAATATACACTTAACACTACTAATTATTGAATTATTAATTATAAGGTGAGCTATGAGGTTTTCCAGCTTTTGAAATACCGCAACTTTGAAAGATCTCTACTAACATATGTGTGTTCCTAACGCTTAACTTAGATAGGTGAGTATAAGGTATATGACCAATGGTACCGATGATGGTTTTATTTGCTTTAATAGAATCTCTCAGCTTATAGTTGGGTCTAGTATGGACCAGGCCCCGCTAGAAATGTTTATATGAGTGAGTATGTATTTCTTAAGGTCGGTAAAAATATGTAAGTATGGAAAATGCAAATATTGCTACAAAATTGATAATTCTCAGCTTTATTAGCTAGATCTGGCTTATGGCAACATGCCCCTCCGTCCGCATGTTACAGTAATCCTCGTCTCCAAACTTGGACGGATTTCCTCCAGATGCTCAGCTATTATATTCTTGATTTCAATATAAATAATGAATAACTAAGGTCTGAACATAGTTTAGTCTGTCTGTCCTTGTATACTTAGATAAAACAGAGAGGAGAGACAAAATGTCTCCAAGTGATTTATCAGTTTTCACAATTATGGATTTATTCCATATATTGTGATCAGCTGAGATCTTTTATTTTTATGTTAAAATCTAAATGATTAACTATATATCATATATGAATTCAACCTTACAATTCATTAATGGGATACTGATAAATCTGATCTCTGAAGGAGAGTAAGTTATTAAAATTAATTAATAATAGGGATAGTGGTGATGTACCCATACTTTAATTATGTTAGAGTTATAATGTGGGTTTACCAACAGGTGGTAATAGGTAAGTTAAGTGTGCAGAAGAGAATTAGCAGTATTCAAACTGATGTAACTTGACTTGTCTTTTGTTTATATAATTTTCAGGTTAGAATTACATCCTTAAATCTGAGATCTATTGTATTTTAGATTGATTCTGTACTTATCACCATTATTAGTGAATTTGTCTATATTCACTCAATAATAGAAGCTATTTGTACTCAACCAAAGGAATCATCCTTAATAAATCAATTTCTTTATGAATATTTAGAAGTTATTTGCAGATATTCCAGTGAGTGGTAGCAACTACTCAATATCCTTTGATAGTGTACTAAAATATCTTTTGACATAGCACACAGGCGGTAACTGCCTTGTATCTAGATTCGAGCAGACACTGAACACAACTAGAATCAAACTTTTGTAGTTTATTTGTAAGTTTTATAAATGTATAGACTCCCATCTTTAAGGAATATAGTTTTACTAATAAATTTAACTTTCTCAACAAGGAATTTGACCAATGCCGGTACAAGGATTAGAGTATGATCTTATTCACTAGATTGGAACAATTATTAGGTATTTACTCAAATATATAGACAAGTAAAGTCAACATCCATTAAGTACCTACATGACTAAATTGAGTCAAATAAGTAGGAAAAGGGGTTGGAAACGTTCCATTACCCACAACATTCAGTATTTATAAATAATGATAAAATTAATTGGAAACTCACCGAATCTATAGTCACTTCAACACATAATTAGCACAACTAAGAACTTTCACTTTCCAATTTTTCCTTAGTTAATTACTTATTTTCCGATATTGGATAGGGTTTATAAATAGCCCTATAATTGTAAGATTCCTGGGAACCTTCAATTCACACTTTTGATACCTCCATTTTGATAAACGATAAACCGACTAATTATTTGTGTTATTTGACCATTTTGTTTTATTTTGTGTTTTAATTCCTAAAAATGGCGCCATTTCCTGCCAGCCATTTTTAACACCCCCTACCTATATGTATGTGAAATTAAGGCCTATTCTTGTCCCTATCGGTCCCTAAGTCCCTGACAACTACAGAATTTTTAAACCATTTCATAGTGCAATGAGATGGGTCCCTAATTAGGTATCCCCGGTGTAAGGAATACCCTCCTATCAGCTAGCTACGAGACTTCGGGAGAGCTTCTCCCTTCCCTAATAGAAATTTACCTGCCTATCAACCTACAAACGTGTCCTACTCTTGGTTTTTGGGCCAACATTTAGTTAAAACCCCTAGCTTCTAAAACGCCGAGTGGGCAACCCGTTATCCTACTTTCTAACAGCCCAACGTGATAAACCTGATTGGGAGGGAACAGGTTTATGCCCTAACCGAGGTTTAACAATACGAGACAGTTCTCCAAATCATTCAGTAAGATTACATCTTGACGGCTCAAGGTCACCCAAAGGGCGATGGAGCGCGCTATGCTCGGAGTTTCCCTGCGTGATCGAATCAGAAATGAAGAGATCCGTAGGAGAACTAAAGTAACCGATATAGCCCGCAGAATCGCCAAACTTAAGTGGCAGTGGGCGGGGCACATAGCTCGCAGAACAGATAGCCGTTGGGGCAGAAAAGCTCTCGAGTGGCGACCACGAACCGGAAAACGTAGTGTTGGCAGGCCTCCCACTCGGTGGACCGACGACCTGGTGAAGGTCGCGGGTTGCGCATGGATGCGGGCAGCGCAGGACCGGTCGTTGTGGAAATCCTTGGGGGAGGCCTTTGTCCAGCAGTGGACGTCTTTCGGCTGAGAGAAGACATCTTGACGGCGTTCGGATCGTTGCCTCTGAACTCAAAGGAGACGTCATCGTAAAGTTAAGCAACTTAACTAGGCATTCTCTTAACAGAAGCCCACTTGACACGTTGCAAAGCCAAGCTCCAGGACCTACCCCGCAAGGTTCTTACAAATAGCCCTTAAAGAAACAAATCAAAATATCTATTTGAACAAGAAACGAATTCTACCCTCTATCCACTTTCGCAGATATCAGGCAAAACCCATATTCTCGTCAAATCGCAGCTAATGCTCAACTACTCTAATATTTAATTAAATTTACTGGGGAAATCTACTTATTTTGTGAATTCTTCAAATTAAACTATATACGTTAAAACCGAACTTAATTTTACCATTTCAAGCTCGCAATAACGTATTTTTCTCAAAAGATTCGCGGGGAAATATGCGTTCCTAAGCCTCATGAAGAAACCTTGCGCCCAAACACTTTTCTTGCAGACTACTTCTATCTTGAGTTAAAATAAACTTCTTCAATGATGCCGGCTTACAGAGGTGAGATTGGCGCCCGCAGCACGTCGTCGTCCCCCCGAAGACCGCAGATGAAAAAGCCTCGAATGTCCCTTCCTATCAGTTTTATGCAACTCTCTCTTGTCTATGTGTGAATAAAAATCTCGAATCTTCCATGAATTCCAAGCTCCCCCTACCTTACTTCCTGTATTGCAACTATAATAATTCTATTCTCCCGAACCCTATATCCACCGAAATAACAATATAAATAATTAATGTAAAATATACCTTATAATAGCATGATTTTATACATAATTCTTACAAAATAACTATTTCCACGCAATTACTTGTGCTATAGTCTAGCTTAATTAATAATTATTTTCTACTTTCTTTATAATCGACATAAACCAAACAGTTCAGCTCGTTGCCGATCATATCCTTATCTTCTTTTCCTCTATTATCAAGATTAATTTCACTATTCATCCATTATCCGTACCCCAAAATGTTACAATCAAACGAACAGAAAAATCAATAATGGCAAAATAATTCCTATACTGGCAATGATTCGTTTCCCTCCAGCTTTGGACAAAATATCACGTGACATCCCTGTGCTACTATTGGGCAGTCAATTTAATCACGCCACTTTTCCGTGTGAATCTACCTCCTAATTTACTAACAGGTGCAAATATCAACGGAACTTCTACCATAGACCAAATTTTCTATCATAGACACTAGATCTATAATTCAAGTGGCCTATACACTTGACAGCGAATAGTTACCTATTAAAAATAAATCCTATATTTACCCTTCGCATGTTTAAAATTATTATAATAAGCTAATATTTATTCTTTAACTAACGAACTTCACAATTATTTTGTGCCCTCAATTCTTTGCGTACTAATAATAATATCATTGCAATCGGAACGTTTATTCCTTCGGTGTCATTACTTGACGTTGTCAAAATGACATTATTTTCTTTGTTTACAATCCATGGAGCCAACGACACTGTTGTTTTCAATAATTAAATTTACCAAATAACTAGTAATATGCAACAAATCTACAGTTTACAGACTCAGTTCAAAATCTCCTGAAGATGACAAGGTTAGTTCAACTTCTCTCTTTTTATCATGTAAATATTTGAGAAGAAATAACACGTTCGTATTTGAACTGTTACAGTATTTATTGCAAGTCTGGCGCATGACATGATGACAATTCCACGCTCATTATATATAAGAACACGTTCGTATTTGAACTGTTACAGTATTTATTGCAAGTCTGGCGCATGACATGATGACAATTCCACGCTCATTATATATAAGACATACCACAAAGTAACAACACATCACGATTGAGGCGTAGGCTTCGAAATCAAGCTAATGCCTTGCTGCTTTCCGACACGAAGTTTAGAGCGCATTGTCTATACATCTATATCTATCTATACATATAATAAAACAGTAAAAATATTTTGTCTGTACATTTAGTATTTTTGACTGAAATGGATAGAGGGACACTTAAAAAGACTAATAGAAAGCAAAAATATTTTTTTGGAATTTCTTGTCTGTCTGTCTGTCTTTCTTTCTGTCTGTCTGTATGTATGTACGCGTTTCACGCAAAAACTACTGGACGGATTTGAATGAAACTTTTTTTGTTGTATAGCTATTAAGCCTGGGCAACATATAGGCTATAATAGATTATGAAAACTGGAATACCTGATGTAGAACAGGGCGGGCGCTTCATAGAAACGGCGCGTCAAATATGCCTACTACTACTACAAATGAAACTGTATATCCGTGAACACGTCAGGAACACGTCAATGTGTGCGTTTTCATAGTCGAACGTCCCATAGTTACACAAGAACGGGGGAGAAGTGCGGAAGGAGCGGGGGGTGCCATATTGCGGGAGGCGCAGGGAGTTTCCTTTCTGTACGTAGTACTAATATTTATTCTGTGCCTCAACAGAACAGTTAAACTATTACATAAATGTAAATGGCGCCTTAGCAAAAGTCGTTCAACCTGATGAGCATTTTCTGCTGACGTATAAAAATGTAAGATTATGGAACATCTGATGAAGAACTCCAAGAGAACAGCTACTCTATAAAATAAATGGAAATGAAGCCTTAGCAAAAGCCGTTCAACCTGATGAGCATTTTCTACTGACGTATAAATAAACAGGACACGGGATAGGACAAAGAGGGACTCGGGGTGGGAGTGGTGTTACACGGGAAATTGTAGATAACGAGCAGACGAAGATCGTTTATTGAATGAAATATCACTTTTGATTCATTTTAACACTGCGACTGTACTACGAGTACCTAATATATTCCCGCGGGACACGGGATAACCAAATGGCTAAAATTTTGAGTACTAGAGTTTAGGTTACTACAGTTTGGAACACAAAAAGATTTTTCATCTAAGCGAAACTCACGCGGGCGAAGCCGCGGGCAACAGCTAGTACTCTCTAAAAAAATATTTGGAGATCAATGCAGTGAACTCAAGCCCTTGATGGCAACTTTTGTTCTTCTTCTTGTTGGCAAGAAGAAGAACAAAAGTTAGTTTGGAAAATAAGGTTTTTTTTTTTTTTTTTATAGAATAGTAGGCAAACGAGCATGCGGGTTGCCTGATGGTAAGCAATCACCGCAGTCCATAGACACCAACGACCCTAAAAAGGTCACTGATGCGTTGCCGACTCTTTGAGAAAGCGATAGGCTCTTTTCTTGAAAGTCCCAATGTCGAATCTATTCGGGAACACCGCTAAGGGAAGCTTATTCCACAGCTTAGTGCAGCGCAATAAAAAGCTGCGCGAAAAACGGGCAGTGGTTGAACACCAACCATCAAGGTGGTGGGGGTGGTACTTCTCCTTAAGGCGTGTGGTACGGTGGTGGAATACAGCGGCTGGTATAAGGTCGAATAGCTCCTGCGAACACTCCCCGTAAGAAAAGGTAAGAAAATTTATTTCATAAGTTGATTCCCCTTACAGGATTTAATTTACCATTGTAACGCGGGTTTTCGGAACGTCATATGTAACGGTATTCACATCACATGTGTTGCCTGCGTGCAGGCCGCACGTAGTACCGCAATCACAGCGCTAGCCGTAGTACCTTTCATCTTTATAGCTTCAATCCATTTTAAACATGCATCGACTACCACCAAGTAAGTAGTACCTACAATCGGCCCCAGAAATTCAAGGTGCAATCGCGACCATGCGCGACCGGGCCACGGCCACGGGCTCGGCGCGTGGGCGGGCGGCGCGCCTGCCACCGCCGAGCCCGTGGCCGTGATATTAAACTAAAAATAATTTGGATAACAATTATGCTAATAAAAATATTAGATAATACTATACATTGCATAAAAGACATATCCTCCATCATGCAATTTTCTAATCTAATATTTGTAATTGTTATCCAAATTATTTTTAGTTTAATATCTGTATCATCCGATTCTGCCCCCTATCCTCTAGGAATCCTCCAAACCAATTCAAGTGGTCAAAAACCAAAACCACTATCAGAACTTTATGTATTTAGAGAAAATGGATCCCTAACATGTTATCCATACCCAACTCCTCCCGATTGTTCAAAACTTCTTGATGTAAATGAGGAACAATACCCCGCAACCAACCACCACAATATGGAGTATTGATCAAAACTCCAGATCAGAATGGGGATTATTAATTTGAAGAGAATCAGTTGAAACTTTTTGTACCTGGGAATTTTGGGGTACTTACAAAAATTCTGAAGGGAAAAGATCAATAGTTGAACTTATAAATCCGCCCCCAATTTTGGATATTCAGTCTTATTGGACACTCCCAGAAAATCAGGTAATAGGGTTTGATAAACTAAATTACAGAGATAAATATTATTGCTACTGGTGTAGAAATGAATATCCAGGCCAATATGAGATGACTTATATCAAAAAAGTTCGAATCATAAGATTTCCAGATGGAAATATTAAGGAACCTCGAGGGATTTGGACAGCCATCACATCAACATTTCTAAAAGATGCTAAAAGAATTAAGTTTGGAAATAGCTCAAACTGCCCCTTTAAAATTTATGATATTAAGGCTTCAGTTCTCTCAAGATCTTTAGCTGGGAATATCATAATATCTATTCCTGTGTCGAGTCTGCAGTTTTCTGTTAACCCAAAACCTGAAGGAATAAAGTGCTCTTATTCCAATTTACAATATGAGATCTTACAAAGTTTAGGAGGATATTTAATATCTATTGATGTTGGAAACTCAAATTGGAGAGGTCCATGGCCCAATAACTCTGGAAATCGAGGAAAAAGGAATACCAGAAATTATTTTCCGGATAAGACTACTGAAAGATACCATGCTTATATAAACTCTAATGATGAGAGGTATTATAGAGTTAAAAGAGAAGCAAATTTTTAGGAATTTTCACGGGGACTCAAATCTTCTCTGGATTACGCTCAGCTAAGATATGAGCAAGACTTTGTGATAAGACAAATTAATAGAAATTTTGGCCTGTTACAGAAGTCTAGTCATTTAACCTCCAAAATAGCCCACTATCTAACTGGAAATATTTATTCTATAGGAGATACTCATTATGGAGGCTATTCTGTACAACACACTGAAAAAGTTATATCAAAAATAGAACTACAAGATCCGATAAGTGTACAGAATGGGATGTATAACCCATATCTTCCTAATGATCGACTATTCGATCGGTTGACATTTTATTTTTTTACGCGGGATTGAGAACGCGCCTATTTTTACTTTTTAAATGTTGGTAAGCTTGACACTATTAGCTGTCAAATAGTATTTTTGACGTTTCGCAATTCCTGCGTACTTTTGTAAAATCCAAGTGAATAAACGCTGATTTTTCTCCAAAAAGATGTCTCGTCGTAAAATGTAAATATTATTTTTTGTAAATAGATAATTGTGTTTCTTTACTGATTTTCTACTAATTTCTATGTATATTATAATATACTTATTTATTAAAACTAGTAATAATTAAAACTTATTAAGAAAGCGGGATTTTATAAAGTGGTCGAGTTATCGATCAGTAGGATGATATCCCCGTAGTATACTGATGCACTAGTATGAACATTTTACTTATTTATTTCCTTTTATATTGTTACAGATTGTCAGTTAATGATATAATATCATACTTAGAAGATGACACAAATGTTTTATCGGCTGATATTTTTATTACTCCGCCGGAAAATTATGACAAAAGTGATGAAGATAGTGGTGACGAAGAATTTGCTACGTTACTTCCATGTCGCTGACAATAATAGTTTACCACTAAATGATAAATTTGGAAAAGTTCGTCCGCTTTGGAGTCTACTCAACCATAGATGGCTAAAATATTACCCCGGGGATAAAAAAATGAGCATCGACGAATCGATGATACCGTATTATAGAAAACATGGAGCAAAGCAGCACATACATGGAAAACCAATCCGTTTTGGATACAAAAATTGGTCTATATGCACTCGTCTGGGATATCTTATTTACGGTGAGTTGTATCAAAGAGCCAGCACTGGCAATACCCACCCAGAGCTTGGCGTTGGCGCATCTGTTGTATTGGACCTAGTAAACAAATTACCACCTGGCAGTTATAGTTTTTATATGGATAACTTTTTCACCTCCCTGCCGCTGCTAGATGAACTCAAAAAATTGGGACATGATGCTACAGGTACTATCAGAGCCAACTCATTGGCTGTTATAAAGCGGGTTTCAGACTCTATCAGGCTAGATGGAAAATATTATTCGACAAGATAAATCCACTCGATGTGGATTTTGCCACAAAAATACTTTTATGAAATGCTCCAATTGTAATGTCGCTTTACATCAGAAATGTACTATAGATTTTCATTCGAAATAGTATTTTTTTTTGTGTTTTGATTTATTCAATTTTTTCAATAAGTCCCGAATAGATTTAAGTTATGTATTTTTTGCAAAAACAATAAAATATATTACGTAAACGGCTTTTTATTTCACGATAATTGACTTACTCATATTAGTGCAACACATGTAGATATATTCCTACTGATCGACTAATCAATCGGTATAAAATCTCATAAAATAAAAAATAATTTTTTTTTGGTATGTTTTTATGTAAACATATATTGTAAAAGGCCAAGATAAAATCGATCGAATATTAATATGGTTGGGATAATATGGGTTAAGGCAAAAGGAACAGATTCAAACAAAATAGTCTGGGCCCTAATTCTCTAAGACCACTTAACGATTCCTTGTTTCGAAACCACGTCAATTCCTTAATTAGTTAAGACATCTTCCAAAAACGTATTCTCTATGACACTTTTAACGAAACCGTGTGGAATGAACACGACGTTAGCGTGGTTAGAACTGTCAAAATTACCACGCTTGACAACCGCGCGGAATCGTTGTGATTTCATTGTGTTTTGCTTGTGTTTTGTATATGTTTTGTGAATTATTGGCGTTTTTGTGCGAAAAATCTTAAAAAAAGGTAAGCAATAATCCATTTTCATAGTAAACTACACACGATATTCTTACAAAGTACTTATTAATTAATTGTGATTCTGTAAAAACTTGTGCGTGATAGTATTTTGGTACTTACCTAATTACTTAGAGCAACGAAGGCCCTTTGTTGCTCAAGCCTAATTATTTAAAAAGTACGATGGACACAAAATACATTAGAAATTAACAATACTCTTAGTCATGCATAACTTGAACTGGATGCACATATCCATATTCTCTTCATATCTACACTCCATTTTAAATATTTTCATTAGTTGTATGACTGGATCCAAAGATATAATACTATATCAGATCTAAGGCACGCCGGTATATGATGACTTACTCCATTAATCATGAAAAAATAAACCAAAAAAACTTTTTTCAAATAATGTTTGATACTTTTCTGATTTCCATAATTTTTGTTGCCAGAATGTCTAGAGCTAAGGCTACTCCAACTCAACTTAACACATGGTTGAGTTCATGAAGGTCCACCATGATTGTGCTTCGGGGCTTGGCACCGGCCTCCAAGGGAAAGTTGAATTACAGAGGATGTGGCAGGAACTAGCAGACACACTAAATGCCCTTGGAGGTCCAGTGAAAACAGTAGATAAATGGAAACAGGTTAGTCAAATTTACAGTGTACATTACATTAATTAAATGTTTGCAATAATTCTTTGTTGTAGATTTTAATTATTTACATTTTTTAAATTCCGCTAAAGATTAACTTCATTTCAGACATGGCGTGACCTTCGCAACGGCGTTAAAAAGAAAGCCATAAAAAATAAAAAGGAATTTAAAGGTGATGGTCCAGGAGGAACAGGCAATGGCCCAGCACAGCTGGAAATGTTCTCTGTGCAGGATGAGGCTGTGATGTCTGTCATAGGGCCCGTCGCCGTTTATGGTATGGATGGTGTGGCTTGCACAATGGTTAGTAGATAAATAAAAAACCGATCAAAGTGAGAATATTATAAAAATACTAGTTAACTATACTAAATACAATTAAAAAAATAGTAGAGGGGGTGGTGATATATTGAAATAAATAACATTTATACTTAATTTAATTGGTAGTAAATTTTAAATTCTTCATAGTAAAATAAAATGCATTTATTCCTAATTTGATATTAGTAAGTACAAGTAGAATTTAAAAAAAATATTACAGCCAGTGGAGGGTGCACCAGGCTCACCAGCTGTGGTGGTGCCTACTATACTGCAGCCAGTGGGGGATGCATCATCAGTACCACCAGCAGTTATGCCTGCACCACAGCCTGAACCATCACCAATGTGCAGTACTCAGGATGCTGAGAGATCCAGCTATGTGCAGCTACCTCCAACACCAGCAATACCTATGACACCTTCTTTGCCACAACCACCTTTAAGGCCGAGAATTAGAAGTAGGCGCCGCTTAGCTGCACGAACTGGTACATATTTTATGTATTGAGTACATATTTACTGATATTATTAAATAATGTTACAATATTGATTGATAAAATTATGTAAACGTAACAATATTTTTAATAACAAGGTACTAACTTCAAAAGTATGCAGTTTAGTTACCAAACCACTGTTGGAAGAACATTTTATAATGATACAAAATGATACTTTGAAGAATCAAAGTTGTGAAAGCCGTGGACAGAAACTAGTAATAAAATAATATTGTAATTTTGATGAAATCTTGGATATATCAATTTTTCAGGAACCCTGCTTTCATGATTTCTTAACCATTACTTTTCGAGATTCACTTACATAATAATTATAAGCAATCTTCTCTGTTATATATTTTGTTCTAGAAACATTTGATAGCCAAATTTTGGAATATGAAAAGGAGCGTTTGGAAGTCCAGCAAAGGCAAATTGCTGTAGAGGAGAGGAACTTGAAGAAAGGAGGTTGATAATAGAGGATAGGAAAGTGAAGGCTTTTGAAAGGTAAGAAAATAAACTAAATAATATTCATCAAACTTTTATTATTTATCTAATTTTAATTTATTTAAATGCAACTTTTTATGTATCGAATCACGTGCGGTTTTGCCACAAAGTGGCAACTAATTGCTGACGTGCGTTTGTATCAGATGTGGAACTATTACCACTAAATGGTTCCATATCCGCAGCATCTTCAGTAATGTCTGCCTCATTAATTAAATTATCATTTAAGCACAAATTGTGCAAAACTGTGCATGCATTTATTATTTTGGCACATTTTATAGGCTTGTAGTGCAAGACACGATGACGTAATAAACAACGCCACCGTGCCTTTAAAAGCCCTAAACATCGTTCAACACATACTCTTGTCTTTACATGTCTGTCTGTGTAATGCGCCTCTGGGGATCCCTCAGGTGCATTCAGTATTGGCGTCATAAGCCATGGCCTCTAAGGATACCCAGAATCTCCTAACAGCCAGCCTGCTTCTCCATTGTTATATAGATTTTCTATATAGTCGCTTAGAGCCCATGATCTCCAAACAAAACTGTCATGGGCAGAACCGCCATATGTTGCACACACTGCAATAATTTTCAAATTGCTGTCACAAACCTGTAATCAGAAAATAGTCAGTTACTACTATTATTCAGTATATAATATAATCATATTGTTATTTGTTTTATTATTGAAATAAAATAATACATACTATGCTAGTACGCATCTTCTCTTCCAAAAGTGAGCACAAATATGTAAATAGCTCTTTGGAGACTCGGTACTGTTTATGAAACGCAATAGCATCCATTGCTAAAGGATCAGATCCATCGCGCATCACACGTCTCATTATGTTTTTTTGTTGTTGTTGCCATTGTCTAACTGCACGAGAACGCACAATAGCATACATTTCGATGTTTGAATCAAAGTTTATAGGTAATTAAAAGATTTCTATTTTTTAGTTTTTCCAAAATGTAAATGTAAAACGTATTTATGTAGTAAAACTTCTAACCTCCAATTTCTATCACTCCACAAACAAACGTTTAGAAATCGTCTAACCTTTTTTTGTAGTTGTGTATTAACGATTTTGTCAAATAAATTTATTTTGAGACTCATTCCTTTGATGTTTGTTTTAAATCAATAAGTAAAACGTAAAATCAAGTTATATTACCAACTTGTGAATCCATACTAATATTATAAATGCGAATGTTTGGATGTGAGTTTGTGAATTTGTGAGTTTGTGAGGATGTTTGTTACTCAATCACGCAAAATCTACTAGACGGATTTCGATGAAATTTGGTACAGAGGTAGATAATGACCTGGAATAGCACATAGGCTACTTTTTATCCCGGGAAAAAGCACTGTTCCCGTGGGAAATTCACGCGGGCGAAGCCGCGGGCAAAAGCTAGTTAAAAAATAAATTTTTAGCAAGTACTCTTTCATGAATACATAACCGGGAGTTCAATTTCAGAACGCAAGTGTGACTTCGTTTACGGTGCCATAGACAATTTGTCTTGGGACTTAGAGAATAGTGATGTCTCGATTCCTTACCGTGACAAGGTATAGGCAAGGCACGGTATTGACGTGGGTTGCGCGTGGTAAGATATAAGTGTGGAATCTCATTCGCCGTAGAGAATTAGGGCCCTGGGTACTGTCACTGGAATTTTGTACGAACATCCAATCATGACTCACTATTCTATGAGTGCTAACTGGTTGCCTGGAATTAATGGAACCTCGATTATCCCATCCTCGTCGCCACTGATAAATAATAAAGACGTGTTTTCGGTAACGTATTTATTGCAAGACTGGCGCATGACAATTCCACGCGCATTATATATAAGAACATACTACAAAGTAACAACACATCACGATTGAGGCATAGGCTTCGAAATCAAGCTAATGCCTTGCTGCTTTCCGACACGAAGTTTAGAGCGCATTATACTCTCTAAAAAAATATTTGGAGATCAATGCAGTGAACTCAAGCCCTTGATGGCTCCAACAAGAAGAAGAACAAAAGTTAGTTTAAAAAATAATTATTTCATAAGTTGATTCCCCTTACAGGATTTAATTTACCATTGTAACGCGGGTTTTCGGAACGTCATATTTAACGGTATTCACATCACATGCGTTGCCTGCGTGCAGGCCTCAGACAATCAGTCGGCCCGACGCAGCGAATCGAGACGGGGCTGCGTTCGGTTATTTCGAAAAGGAATGCCGGGAAATATTTGTATCTAGACTAGACCAACCTTGCATTATATTTTATAGTTGTGCACAAAACGTCTTTCTTTTGGATCCCCGGCGTCTTGAACTCCATGTCTTTGTTGATGCAAGCGAGCAAGCTTACGCTTGTGTAGCCTACTGGCGATTTTTATATGAAGATGGAAGTATCAAAGTGACCCTGATTTCAAGTAAGGCCAAAGTTTCTTCGTTAAAACCGACTTCTATCCCGCGTCTTGAACTCCAGGGAGCTTTGATAGGTTCCAGGCTTGCCATCACCATCTAGAATGGTCACCGTCAAAAAGCAGACCGAACATATTTTTGGTCAGATTCTATGATTGTTCTTGGATGGTTGCAAAGTGACGCACGTACGTTTAAACTATTTGTTGCTCATCGTATTGCAGAAATTTGTAAGAATTCGAATGTCAAAGACTGGCGATCGGTACCAAGTGAGTTAAACGTTGCCGATGACATTACGCGATCAAATACATCCAATTTGGACATTTCGCATAGGTGGTTTAACGGACCATCTTTTCTTGCGAACTCATTTGATCATTGGCCACAGCAGCCAACAAAATTTTCTCAAAATTCCAGTGAACTCAAACCGGAATCAGAGTTTTTTGCTGTCATTTCAATTGATTCTTTACCTAAACTAGTAACAGCTAACATTGATCATTTTAGTGACTGGTTAAGTTTAGTACGCGCGACGGCTCGAGTACATCAAGCCGCAGATGCTTTTCGGAAAGTTTTGGCTCGTATAAGAAATTCAAAATTAAATAACAGTGTGGCTGTTTCACATCGTCCACACCGTTCTCTCGGCACCGTCGACGACTCTGCCACCACTCTCTGCCAATATTATGAACGCCGCGGAGAGGCATATTTTACAACGTACACAGTTGGAGTCCTTTCCCGAAAAATTTCTCGCTATCAGCAACTCGCAACCACTTCAACGTCGTAGTCGCCTATTGAAATTATCACCTAGATTGAAAGAGGATCAGCTGCTTCATCTTGCCGGTCGAATCCAGGCCGCTGAAGGGATCGGTCCGGAAATGCGTTTTCCTATTATTCTTGACGGCAGACACCCAGCAGTACAATTATTGGTGCAAAATTACCACATAAAAGCCGGCCATGGAAATAATCAAATGGTCATAAATGAAATTCGACAACGGTTTTGGGTTATCCATCTAAGAAATACCGTAAGAACCATAGCAGATAAATGCAATTTTTGTAAAATTCGCAAGGCACAACCAATGAACCCAATTATGGGAGACCTTCCACCTCAATGGTTAGCCCATCATCAGAGGCCGTTCTCGTTTACCGGTTTGGACTATTTCGGATCTGTAACGGTTGCAATTGGACGTCAACATGAAAAACGCTACGTCGCTCTTTTTACTTGCCTTACCTGCAGAGCTCTTCACTTGGAAGTAGTCCATAGCCTGTCTGCAGATTCTGCCATTATGGCCTCGAGAAGGTTCACCGGAAGACGCGGCAACCCACACACGATATTTTCCGACAATGGAACCGCTTTTGTGGGAGCTAATAGAATAATGAAAGAGTTCTACTCTCATACTGTTGAGGATTTTGCAGCATCAAATGGAATAAAATGCGAGCTTCATTCCTGCCGCAGCCCCTACCTTCGGAGGCTGTTGGGAGCGTTTAGTTCGGACCGTGAAAGTAGCATTAAATGCAACATTAAAAGAAAAATCTCCTAAAGAGGAAACGTTTCTGAATTTATTAATAGAGGCTGAAGCAATTGTCAACTCCCGTCCATTGTCGCATGTCTCCACTAATCCGGACGATCCCACAGCCCTTACTTCATTTTTTGATTGGCACATCGTCAAAAGAGTTCATGCCAAAAGCTCAGTTTGATCAAAATTTTCTTAAGCCTGATTGGAAAAAAGCGTTGAAGATGGCTGACGAATTTTGGAGCAGATGGGTGCGTGAAGTGCTGCCAACCATGCAGCCACGAATTAATAAGGAACAAAAGCACGAAGCAAAGACAGGCGATGTCGTTATTATTGTGGATGGGAATTTGCCCCGAAAAACTTGGCCTAAAGGGCGCATAGAGCGCACTTTTCCTGGAAAGGATGGCGTTGTGAGGGTCGTCGACGTCAGGACTGCTGGGGGTTTGCTGCGTCGTCCTGTTCTTAAGTTAATTTACTTAACTTAAGCGCGGGAGGATGTTGAAAACTTTTTTTTTGCTTTTGTCGAGTTTTGTTCTGTCTTGTGCTTTTAACATTACATTTTTTCGGTCTTGTAAAAATCGTGTTATTTTTCTCATTGCCTCATTTTATTTCATGACTAGCTTTTGCCCGCGGCTTCGCCCGCGTGAATTTCCCACGGGAACAGTGCTTTTTCCCGGGATAAAAAGTAGCCTATGTGCTATTCCAGGTCATTATCTACCTCTGTACCAAATTTCATCGAAATCCGTCCAGTAGATTTTGCGTGATTGAGTAACAAACATCCTCACAAACTCACAAACTCACAAATTCACAAACTCACAAACTCACATCCAAACTTTCGCATTTATAATATTATATAGTATAGTATAATAGTATATAGTATATATAGTATGGATACAGTTCACATTTCACCACTTAGTTTTGATTTCACCATAACGCTAACGAAACAAAATGGCGATTTTTTAATCAGCTGGTGGACTAGTCCGTACGTTGTGTTTTGTTTGTGCTTTTATTTATAATTTTTATCGAAAATGCATTCAATAAGATTGTTGTGGGCTGCGCAAAATGAGGAAGTGTGGCTACGACGCCAACGCAGAAACATGTCTCGCCGGTGTCTGGAACGAATTGACGAAATGCCAGAGTTATTATTTATTCAGCGGTTTAGGTTAAATAAACCAGCATTTAAATACCTGTGCTCTGATTTGAGACTTCATACCTCAATAAGAGGGATGCAAGATATCCCCGTCGAAATTAAGGTAAGGGCATTTTATCAAATTGCAAAGTTATTGTTATAGCAATACAAAAAAATATACATTTCTGACTGCTCACTAATATGTTTGCAGGTACTATGTACTCTTAGTTTCTTAGCCACGGGGTCTTACCAGAGGATTGTGGGTGTCACGCAACATTTGCCACAGCGAACTACGAACCGGTGAATTAGACAAGTTGTGGATGCACTTAACCACCCATATATCCTCAGTAAATGGATAGTTTTCCCACAAACTCAACAAAGGTCAAGAATAAGACAGGAGTAAGTACCTATTTATTTATTATTTCACTCATGTACGAGTACCTATGTAACTTAATGGAAAGAGAAGACATATTTGCACCGACCCCAAATAGGAAATGGTAAGGAAGATGACGATGTATGTGTTCCATGCATAGTGTTATTTATTTTTACCGTATTTTATTATTTTAAGTAAATCATACAACTGGTGAACTTCCTACTTATTTAATTAAGCAATTCAATGTATACTTAATATAAAGTACAGTAGTAAAGCAAAATAAAGAAAAAACGCGAAATAAAGATTTTATTTATTTATTTAAAGCATTTACTTTGTTTTTAAAGTAGGTATTTCTTTTTTTATTGTGAATATTGCCTATTTTTTTGTAATATTGTTCATATTTTGTTTAAGATTCCACCCATTGATTGCACCCATACTGCAATTGTGCAGCCAAGTGAAGAGGAGCACATCTATTTTAATAGAAAAGGATACCACTCTTTAAATGTGCAAATGGTAGGTATAAAATTAACTAACATTGCTTTTATATACTGTGTTATAATTATGAGTATGTTAGCAACTAAATATTAATGAAATAATTTACTGCAGTAGTATCTAAGTTACCTGTATAATTACAAGAACAACATCAAATTAAAAATTGACTTATTTCTTACAGATTTGCAACCATAATTTACATAATTTACAAATATTAAATGTGAATGCCAAATTTGGGGGAGCCGCACACGACTCGTTTATTTGGGCTTCCAGCCAAGTAGAAGATTATATGAAAAATCTTCACCAGAGTGGTGAACAAACTTGGTTGTTAGGTAAGATATTGTAAACTTTTTTAGTGACTAGCTGTCCCCGCGTCTACCCAATGTGGTGTGCGTTACCCTGGCAGGAAAGTGTGTCCTGGAGTTAAGTGAATGGAACCAAAACGTTGTGCGTAGTCTAGTGTACATGTGCCGCGAATAAAACTTTTGTGCGTCTTGTAGTTTAGGAAAAAAACGGAAATCTAGGATTCTGCTAGGGTAACGTCGTTCTAGCAGGAAAGTTCTAAACGAATGATCGGAGAGAGAAATATTCTGAGGGGGCAGAGAGCTTAGAGCTGTGCATTGACCTGGGCTGAAAAGATCATTTGTGCGTCTTCAGGTTTTCGGGATATTGCATTTCCTGCTGGAGTAACGTTTTGCAAAATCGTGGATCTCCCAGATTCATCGTATGTGCGCCTGTAAGATAAATATACATGAGTAGCTATTCATTTGTGCCCATCTGTGCCATAATTAGATTTAAGAAAATATTTATAATTTTTAAGTAATCGTGTTGTGTTTGAAATCACGAAAAAAAATCATAGCGCCTAAATGAAAAGACATGTAAGCTCGCTGAAAACTGTATTCGATTCTTCTATACACCTATAATAATCACAAAAAGTTTCTGAAGTGCACATGTATTCATTATTGAATAATATTACTAAAAGACAAAATTAGGTGACTTAACTTTGACGTCAACATACAAGAAACCGGCTCAACCCAATAAGTGTGCGTGTGAACCAAAGATTAGTGTGTTCAGTCATATATTATCATGGAAATTTTCAGCTTAAAATGCTAAGGAAGTTAGTAAATACGTAAATAGAAGGGAGTAAATAAACACAAATCCAAAAACATATGAACAACGGCAGATTATCCGGCTAAATTAGAATGACTACAAAAAAGCGACGGTTTCATACATATCGATAACCTTCTCTATTGAACGTATTATACCTAAGCTGTTCGTACAGTCGCATTCAAACGTTTATTAGCAAATGCCAACCTGTAACTTTATTTGTGGGAATTAGTGGGAGAATAATTAAAAAATATGTATTGTTGTTAAATAGGGATTTGTAGAAAAGTTAAGGTGTTCCGTATTTGTCGAAATAGGTAGATTAGGTACCTACTATAAAAATACAAAATGTGTTTTTTAAATGTGAAAGTTTATTTAGGTACCACTATTATGTACTAGCATGGCTATGGCTACTGTAAAAGTTCTTCCATGTCGAGTCGTACAATTCTGCACACCGACCGATGTTTCCTTCCTCCGCGCGGCACCCGATGACGTTGAATTAGTTTTCTGTCTACGCATAACAAAAACAATAGAGAGGGAGTGGCTTTGTCTAGCTAGCGTGAAGAAAGTGAGATAACTAGTAAGAAAAATGGTATAAGTGGGACAGAGATAGATATATAATCGTCATTCTATTTTCAATAATGCGATGTATTTTGCTTTTTACTAGAAGTGAGTCATATTTTCTCTTGGTAAACAGTTTGGTGCGTTGCGTGCATCACGCGTGCATGTTGTATGTTATGACGCTATGGAGTGCTATGGATCCTGTTGCGCAGTTGCGTTTGTTTACTAATTAGATGTTGGTTAAAAGTTTATGAAGTTGGAATGGAATAATCTGCAATGGTAAGTAAATATTTAAGTTACCAATGGTTAGAAAGGAAGGCATTTGGTTTTCTTTAGTAGTAAGTAAATATTATTTTATTGTTCGAGACCCACAGCTAAAAGTGCAGTCCGAAGTCATTGAGTCATTTTTGTTTTCGGCTAAGCAGTTGATTTAAAAATGCAATATCCCAATAAGACTGGAAATCCTTTCTGCAATATATGCTTGGTAGATTATATAAAGTACCCAGCAGATCATGAGACATTTTATGCTTTGACTACTGGACCACCGAGGCATCTACGGTGTCAAATCAGTTTGTTTGTTACCTCTTCATGCTTTATCTACTGAAATAGTCTTCCTGAAATTTCGCATACACATAGTTAGAAGTACTGAGAAGGACATAAGGTACCTTTCATCCCGGGAAAAAGCACTGTTCCCTGTGTCACAGTAGCAGTTTGATCTGTGATTTGATGCCATAATATTTACTATTAAAATTACCTATAAGAGAATAAAAATAATAATTTCCAAATCAAAAACCTCTTTTTTTTTATATATGGCCACTACGTGCATGTGCTGTGCATTTTATATCCATACTAGCTTTTGCCCGCGGCTTCGCCCGTGTGAATTTCCCACGGGAACAGTGCTTTTTCCCAGGTATTTTATGCCCTTCTCAGTACTTACATATAACTATGTGTATGCGAAATTTCAGGAAGTATGGTTCAGTAGATAAAGCATGAAGAGGTAACAAACAAACAAGTAAATACACAAAAAAAACTCACTTTCGCATTAATAATATTAGTTAGGATAGGATAGTTAGGATTTTTTAATTATTAACTTTGTCGGGAATTCCCAGTTGGGAATTGCCGACAGACGTTTGATAGCGACTGTACGGCCAACAGCTTAGGTACAATACGTTCAATAGAGAAGGTCATCGATATGTATGAAACCGTCGCTTTTTTGTAGTCATTCTAATTTGGCCGGATAATCTGCCATTGTTCATATGTTTTTGGATTTGTGTTTATTTACTTATATCCTTAACATTTTGAACTGAAAATTTCCACGATAATATATGACTGAACACACTAATCTTTGGTTCACACGCACACTTATTGGGTTAAGCCGGTTTCTTGTATGTTGACGTCAAAGTTAAGTCACCTAATTTTGTGTTTTAGTAATATTATTCAATAATGAATACATGTGCACTTCAGAAACTTTTTGTGGTCATTATAAATGTATAGAAGAATCGAATACAGTTTTCAGCGAGCTTACACGTCTTTTCATTTAGGCGCTATGATTTTTTTTTCGTGATTTCAAAGACAACGCGATTACTTAAAAATTATAAATATTTTCTTAAATCTAATTATGGCACAGATGGGCACAAATGAATAGCTACTCATGTATATTTATCTTACAGGCGCACATACGATGGATCTAGGAGATCCACGATTTTGCAAAACGTTACTCCAGCAGGAAATGCAATATCCCGAAAACCTGAAGACGCACAAATGATCTTTTCAGCCCAGGTCAATGCACAGCTCTAAGCTCTCTGCCCCCTCAGAATATTTCTCTCTCCGATCATTCGTTTAGAACTTTCCTGCTAGAACGACGTTACCCTAGCAGAATCCTAGATTTCCGTTTTTTTCCTGAACTACAAGACGCACAAAAGTTTTATTCGCGGCACATCTACACTAGACTACGCACAACGTTTTGGTTCCATTCACTTAACTCCAGGACACACTTTCCTGCCAGGGTAACGCACACCCCAATGTGTTATTCCAGGTTATAGTTTACCCTTATACCAAATTTTATAAAAATCCGTCCAGTAGATTTTGTATGAAAGAGCAACAAACATAGATACATACATCCATTCTCACAAACTTTCACATTTATAATATGACATTAATTTTGTGAATATTTTTGTTTTTATAGCCAAAAATAAAATCAAAAAACAATAATAATCTATGAGGTTGGATGAAAAATTGAATAAAATGGAATATATTTATTTAATAAACATAAAACAGTAAAATTATAACAAAAATTGTAAAATTTGTTTCAGGTGATTCTGGGTATCCGCAAAGAGCCTGGCTCATGACGCCCGTATTACATGCTGCACCTGGATCACGAGAGGAAGTGTACATCACACGCCATGTACGTACAAGCTAGAAACTGCATTGAGCGTTGCTTTGGCTTGCTGAAAGCTCGCCGGAGGTGTCTGCTTAGGCACCGAACTCTACATTACCAGCCTCATGTTGCCAATCAAATAGTACATGCATGTAGTGTACTACATAATATTGCATTGGCCAACAACTTGCAACTTCCTGATGACTTGACAGAGCAAGAAGTTGATGATAATGATAATTTTGATGTACAAGTTGGTCCCTCTAATTCTGGAAGCCAAGATGAGTTAATGCGTGGCAGAGCAATGCTCAATGGGTTAATAAGTAGAATGTAACTTTTTTTTTTTTTTATTACAAGCTTTTATTTGACTTTTAATGTATGTAACTACTAGCCGCGCCCTGGGGCATTCATGGGAATTTTGGGATAAAAAGTACCGTATGTATTATTTCAGGTTATATTCTACCAGTACCAGTGTACCAAATTTCATAAGAAAGTCATCTAGAGATTTTGCGTGAAAGAGTAACAAACATATTCTATTCATACATACATCCATCCTCATAAACTTTAACATTTATAATATTAGTAGAAAGTAGGATATAAAAATGTAAGACGATAAAAATGCCTAAGGTCTATTTTATGAATAAATGTTTGATTTTGATATACAATAACTGTGTTTGTTTTGTCAAAATCTTGTAACTCCATTTTGAATCAGATTCTTCAGCCGATTGAGCTTAAATGTTGTATAACACATTTTAGTTTCGATGACAATTACATGACCATAATAAATAGCTTGTAGACGTGTGTAACTCTTTACTGAGTCGACTCAGTGAGTCGTTTCTTCAAAGTGATACACTGAAGCGTACCTCGAATGTATTGTATACTAATAGTGTATCTGAATCATTCATTCGGCTCTTTCGGATCTCAGTCAATTTGAGGCATATGCGAATCGCGATCAACGAATCACAGCATCCGCTGACAGGAAACTTCACGAAAGAGTGAGATCGGGCTGTTCGGATAGTACACACATTATATATAAAGTCATATATACATTTATACATAAACTAATAATTTTATTTATTTAGGTAATATACTAACTGTAAGTCCTAAGCCTGAGAAAAGTATGAAGTGGAATCGATTTTATTTAAATGCTTAATTATAAAATTAATGTGTACAGTCATATATACATTTATACATAAACTAATAATTTTATTTATTTAGGTAATATACTAACTGTAAGTCCTAAGCCTGAGAAAAGTATGAAGTGGAATCGATTTTATTTAAATGCTTAATTATAAAATTAATGTGTACATATATGTAGATTTTACTATCATGTATTTTTTTAATTAAATATGTATGCATTAAACTAACAGAGGTCAATTAAAAGCTAATTGAGGAGTTATTTAATTGATTCGCGCAAGCAATTTAATTTCTGCTCTAGATATGTACTTGAGTTTCGTTCGTTCAGTGATGTAAATGATACCGATACGTTCCACTGACACGAATCTTTGGACTGATGCAGATACAAATGATCCATTCACATCGATGATACACTTTTGCCAGGCCTAATAGCTTGAGTGTAAAAAAAGCTAATGTGATTCTTGTATGGTTCTCTTAAAGTGGCAAAAGATAGTTGTAAAATAAAATAAGACATTTCTTTATTTAATTTTGATATAACTACTTTATTTGATTTTAATCAAAACAGTGTCTATTTAAATTTAAATTACTTATACAAAATACATTTCTTTATTTGATATAACTACTTTATTTGATTTTAATCAAAACAGTCTTTATTTAAACTTAAATTACTTATACAAAATACAGCTATTAAGATAAATATCTTATAATATGTACAAATTTTTGTTCCCGAGCCACATTAATTCTTTCCGCCTCCAGCCTGAGACGTTCTGTTTCACGCTCATGATAGCGTCTGTCGCGTGTTTCCTCCAGCCGGAGGCGGCTCTGCTCGATGGCAACAAATTCACTGACTGCGCGATCGAAAGGATTAGACCTCGATTACGTCACCCCCTTAGCAACCGCCGCACGGTGGGGCAGGGTACCCTCATAAGTGGCAGAAAATGCGAAATGTGAAACGCGTTTTTCCAACTACCCACTATAGCCTTTTAATAAACCAGGGACCTATGCATCATTTGACACTATCAACTCGACAGTTAACTTCCACAGACTCCCGTTATAATTATCTTTTGTTAGTAGTTGTGACATTGCGTCTGATTGTTTGCTTAATTACGTGTGTTTCTATTGTAATTTCTTGGGGTTATTTTAGAAAAAAATTGTGATATAGCTATGGAACCTTCAAGCTCAGGTATGTGACGATATTTTAGCAATATTTAATTTAGTTTTAGGGTACAGTAAATGTATCAAACCAATAAATATATTTGTTATACTAAAATTTTCACGAAATTCTAAAATAGCTAAGGTTTTAGTTGTGTTATCCAGTGAATCCCGATTCAATTTTTTTAGACATTACCCATGCAATATCATCATCTTGAAACTACAAAAAAACTTTGCTCCTTTTTGCTCCTTTTGGAATAATTGCGATTTTTGTAACTTAACTATTTTATTTCCATTATACAAAATCACTTATTTTGTTTTAGGAACGAGTTCAAATACATTATTTATTTTAAGAAATGCTCTCGTTACTGTAATGCGATTCTTGGAAGAAAAAAATAATTAAAAAACAATTTGATTTTTTGGTTTTTAAGCTGTAAAAACGTAAAATTTGTGTCAAAAAACTTTACTAATTTGAATCAAAAGTTTGCTTTTAAATTTGAATATAGGCTAACATGGTTGATAGCTGGGCATGTTACCGGTTGGTACCGGTACTAAATTCTCACATAAGTTTTATTAGGTTCTTCCATAACACTCCGGGAGTTTATATGGAAGATTGGGTCCATGTAACAAGCACTGGTTGAAAACGTGAAAAATAGATGATAAATTTAAAAAAAATAACTAGGAATAGCTTGACACATCTTTTTCGTTTCCTATCTTCAAGTTCCTGTTCCCGTGGTACAACATGCCACCAACATTGCTCAAATACTTGATTCATGGACCAGAATTATATCCTCAGTATTTTTTAGGCAAAAGCCTATAGGACAATTAATGGAAGAGTCTCAAAAGGCTATGAACATAGACTTTAAGAGATGTAGGGAGTATAATTCATGTAAATGTAGCCGAGACAAGAATAGCTGCCCTATTTGCAGCAAATAAATGAACTGAATTTAATTGTGAGAAATCCAACAGACATTTTTAAATTTTTTAATTTATTCTTCAGGTCCCTTTATTTCAAATAAACGAAAGTTTTGGAAATAAATCCCCAGAATCTTCCAAAAGAAATTAAAATTATTAAAAAAAATCCATCTCGTAAAAAATATGACATAAGAAAGAAACACAAATTGATGATGAGGATGATCATGATGATGATGATGGGTTGTCATATGTTTAAAATGAGTTCCTATATTATTTCAATAAATTGTACATGATTATTAACGTTATTTTTTTTAATAAATATTTATTTATTATAAAAATCTATTACAAACACGTATATATGTCTACAAAAGGATTCATTATCGTCTAGAAACTATCTTATTTGTATTTAATAACCACAGAAGCAATTTAGCTAGAAAACTTATTTAATGCCAACTTTAGGAGTACCTTGCCCCAGTGTGCGCCGCGCCGTGAGCTTCTTGGCTCAGTACAATTCTTGTTGCCGGCCTGTGCACATGAAGGCAGCTAAGCGTGTGCTACGTTACCTGAAAGGAACGTGCAGCTTGGGACTTTTATATCGAAATGTAGTTCTGTTGAACCCTTTAATTATGCAATTACAGGCTATGTCGATGCAGACTGGGGAGGTGACATTAGAGACAGGAAATCATTTTCTGGCTTCATCTTCAAGTTAGTATTTGTTAGTACATATGTGTATCAAAACGCAAGATGATGTGTAATGTCATGTGTCACTTTTGAATAAAGTCAGTCTGTTGCGAATAGCCGACGTGTTTCATTAGAGGTTATGGGCTTATTCCGATTTATCAGTTATTTTGTTGTGTAAAATAGATAAATTGTGGACGTCGATTCGCGGAAACATGACTACGAACTATATTAATAGTGTGCCAAAGTTAAAAGGCAGCGAGAACTATGATGAATGGTGCTTTGCGGCTGAAAATTTGTTAGTGTTGGAGGGAATGGAAAGTTACATCAAACCAACGGCAGAATTTAAAATAAAGCCAGTAGAAGATGCAAAGACGAAGGCAAAATTAGTTTTAACAATCGATCCATCCATATACGTGCATATAAAGAACACCGGGAGCTCGGCAGAATTATGGAATAAGCTAAAGACCATGTACGATGACTCTGGTTTCTCGAGAAAAATAACCTTACTAAGACATTTGATATCCATAAGACTCGAAAATTGTGAAAATATGGCTAGCTATGTTACTCAAATGGTTGAAACGGCTCAAAGATTGAATAGCACGGGATTTGTTATAACGGATGAGTGGGTTGGGTCATTGTTATTGGCAGGTTTGTCTGATCGTTATTCTCCAATGATAATGGCGATCGAGCATTCGGGGATTTCGATTACTGCAGATGTCATTAAATCTAAATTGTTTGACATGGAGGTGACAAGTGACATTGACAGCGGAGCAGCGTTCGCAGCGAAAAATAAATATTCCGGTGGTGGCAACATTAAACAAAGGAAATACGGCGGGACGTCAACGTCAAATAAAAAGTCAATGTCAGATGACAAGTCAACAACCAAAACAATTACATGTTATAAATGTAAAGAAGACGGACATTATCGAAATCAGTGCCCATTATTAAAGAAAAATACAAATAATTGTGTATTTAATGTTGTTTTCCTGAATGGAAAGTTTAACAAAAGTGAATGGTACGTGGACTCCGGCGCAAGTGCACATATGACTGCGAATAAAACTTGGATAAATAACATGAACATGACGCCATATTTATCAGAAATAGTTGTCGCAAATGAAACAAAAGTGCCAGTTGTTTGTTCCGGAGACGTAAACATTACTTCAGAATTGCAATATAACATAACAGTTAAAGACGTGCTCTGTGTGCCTAGCTTAACGACAAATTTATTATCCGTTAGTAAACTAATTAAGAATGGAAATAATGTTACATTTGAAGAGAAGCACTGTTATATCCGAGACAAGAATAATATTTTGGTGGCGACTGCAGACTTATCAGACGGAGTTTACAAGTTGAGGTTAGAATCACCAAGTTGTTTGTTGACGGCTCCAACAGTTGATGGAAAGCTATGGCACAGAAGACTAGCACACATTAATAGCCAAGATATGCATAAGATGAGAAATGGTATTGTAGATGGCTTGTGTTATGAAAACAATTTTGATATAAATAAGTCTCAATGTACAATTTGTTGTGAAGGTAAACAAATGAGATTGCCGTTTTCTCATGTTGGTGAGCGAAGCACAGAAGTCTTACACAGAGTTCATACAGATATTTGCGGTCCTATGGAAAAAAGTTCATTAAGTGGAGCACGATATTTCCTATTATTTGTTGACGATTACAGTAGAATGACTTTTATATATTTCCTCAAGAGAAAGAGTGAAGCTTTCAGCAGATTTAAGGAGTTTAAATCAGTTGTTGAAAATCAGCAAGGAAGGAAAATCAAAATACTGAGATCGGACAATGGATTAGAATTTTGCAGTAAGGAGTTTGACAATTTTTTGAAGCAAACAGGTATAATACATCAAAAATCAAACAGTTATACTCCAGAACAGAATGGACTTTGTGAGAGAGCTAATCGCACAGTTATAAAGAAAGCAAGATGTTTACTGTATGATGCAAAGTTAGAAAAAAAGTTTTGGGCCGAGGCGGCTAATACTGCTGTGTACTTAAAAAATAGATCTATTGCATCAGGTTTGGATAGGACACCATTTGAATTGTGGTATGGATCAAAACCTGACCTAAGTCACCTACGTTTATTTGGCAGCAAGGTGATGGTTCATGTCCCAAAAGAGAAACGTTTAAAATGGGACAAGAAAGCCACACAGCACATTTTAATTGGATATGGTGAGGATGTCAAAGGTTATCGCCTATATAACCCTACCAAGAGAACAGTTATTACCAGTAGAGATGTCGTGGTGATGGAGGATGACACAGATGTCAAGGCAATAAGTGAAGATTCGGCTATCTGGATTTCTAATGAAGAGACACCAGCAGACAGTGTGGTGGAAGAGAGTAAAGATTCAGTGGGGGAATTAAATGAGAATATTCCAGAATCTGAGAATAATCTTGACTGCTCTTCAGATTCTTCAGTGTATGATGATGGCAATGAAACACTTACTGATTCTCCAACACAACATGTTCCAGAACAGGCAGTCCAGTCAACATCAACTCCACAACAGGTTACAAAAGAGAATGGCAAACGGCCGAGAAAGGAACCTGAGAGGTATGGTATGAACAACATATGTGTTTCCGGTACTGTTCCAGCATCAGAAGAGATAGTATTCTCAGAGGCTCTTGAGGGGCCAGAAAGAGAGCAGTGGAGACAGGCCATGGCCGAGGAGTTGCAGTCGTTTGAGGACAGTGAGGCGTGGGAGCTAGTGGACAATCCGGGTGATGTGACAATAGTAAAGTGTAGGTGGGTGTTAAATAAAAAAGTGGATATTGACAATAATGTGCGTTTTCGAGCTCGGCTTGTGGCAAAAGGTTTTTCCCAGAAACCTGGTATTGACTATACAGATACATTTTCACCAGTGGTCAGACATTCCACTCTAAGATTATTGTTTGCTCTTAGTGTAAAAATGAAAATGAGTATTAATCATTTAGATGTAAAAACTGCATTTCTCAATGGTTTTTTGAAAGAGAAAATATATATGTCAATACCTGAAGGTTTTGTAAACAAAAGTGGGGGAAAGGTATTAAAATTAAAAAAAGCCATTTATGGGTTGAAACAATCATCTCTGGCATGGTATGAAAGAGTTACAGATGTTCTTAGTAAACTTAATTTTAAAAATAGTCTTTATGAGCCATGTTTGTTTACAAAAATGAATGGAGATATTAAAATTATTGTAGCATTGTACGTAGATGATTTTTTGATCTTTTCAAATAATGACACTGAAAGGGATAAACAAGCTAATTATTAAAAATAAAAAACACGACTGACAAGTTTTTAATAAAAAAGTACATACACACATATAAGTTATATACATTTTTGAAATCGCCTTTTAAAGCCCTTCAATTTGATACCCCACTCGATAAGATTGATCAAATTTTATTTTTTTGGTCTGCTTTTATCACATATATAATCCGCCATTTTGTTTTTATGATGACGTCATATAGCCTATGTCACTCGGAGGAATGCAAGGAATCTAAAAATACCTCTCACATCAAAATCTGTTAAGCCGTTCAGGACTTATGGTGGAATAAAGAAACTTACATACATACATACATACATACATACATGAACCCTGAAAACATAACACTCCTTTTTTGGTCAGTCGTGTAATTAAAACATGTATTAGCTTCAGAATTTAAGTTAAAAGATTTAGGCCCTGTAAGACAATATCTAGGCATGAGGATAAATTTAGATAAAGATAAAAATGTAATTACTGTAGACCAACAGCAATATATAGAACATTTAGTGTCTAAATTTCAAATGTCTGATTGTAAAAAGCAAAGTACTCCAATTGAACCTAAATTGAATTTAGATAAGTCAGCTGATAAGTATTTAACTGATGTTCCTTATCAAAAACTAATTGGCAGTTTAATGTATTTAGCTGTGTTAACAAGACCAGACATTTCTTACTGTGTGAGCTATCTTAGCCAGTTTAATTCCTGTTATAATCATACACATTGGAACTATGCTAAGCGTGTATTAAGATATTTACAATGTACTAAAGATTATTGTTTGAAATATAAGAATAATGGTAGTAACTTGCATGGTTATGTGGACAGTGATTGGGCTAGCGATGCTGTTGATAGGAAATCATATACTGGTTTTTGCTTTAAACTGTCAGGGTCAGCTATATCTTGGCAAAGTAGGAAACAGAAAACTGTTTCATTGTCTAGCACAGAAGCAGAATATACTGCTCTGTCCGAAGCTTCTAGAGAAGCTGTTTATTTAAGAAATTTAATATATGAAATTACTGACATATATTATGTAATAGATTTGCATTGCGATAATCAGAGTGCTTTGAAGTTAGCATTGAGTAATCAAAGTCATAATAGATCAAAGCACATAGATGTGCGCTATCATTATATAAGGGATGTAGTAAAGAATAAGTTTGTTAGAATTAAGTACATTCCTAGTGAGGAAATGCTTGCGGACTTACTTACCAAAGGCCTATGTCATATTAAACATTACAAATTTATGTATTTACTTGGCATTGTACCCATGTAATGTTGTGTACAGTACACCTGTATTTAGTTTGTTTTGATAAGTGGGGGTGTTAGTACATATGTGTATCAAAACGCAAGATGATGTGTAATGTCATGTGTCACTTTTGAATAAAGTCAGTCTGTTGCGAATAGCCGACGTGTTTCATTAGAGTATTGAATAATATTTCCTGGGAATGCAGAAAACAAAACTGTGTTTCACTTTCGTCAACTGAGGCAGAATATGTTGCGTTATCTGAAGCATCAAAGGAAGCCGTATATCTTCAGAGGTTAGTTGAAGATATTATTAAAAACATAGGCTCTCAGAAGACTCAGAGTGTTAAAATTCGGGTTGACAATCAGAGTGCAATTGCTTTAGCGAATAATGCGATTGCTCACCGTCGGACGAAGCATATCGACATACGATATCATTACGTTCGTCATTGCGTTGACGAAAAGTTGATTCAGTTGGAGTACATACCTACTGAAGATAATTTAGCAGACGTATTGACGAAACCGTTGCCACGCATAAAGCATGAGAGGTGTACGGTTGGTTTAGGTTTATGTTTGGTTGGTAGATAGTGTTCGGTATGTTATTTTGTAACGAATGGATGCTTGAGAGGAAGTGTTGCATATCTGTGGTTGCTACGATACAAGTAACCAAGTAAACAAACAGCCATTCTTGTAATTTATATTGTAGCTAGTCTACCGACAAAAGAATCATATTAAACTACTCAACACCACTGCGACCTCGTATTATTCTACACATTTTGACCAACTTTTATTTCTTATCCCAAGCATGGATACCCGAGAAACCTCAGGAAATGCTGATTCTGTAGAGGAAATTGCTTGCGAAGAAGATAGTCAGGATGCCAGTGTGGAAGTACTACAGCGAGAAGAATATTCCCGAAAGAAAAATAAGAATAAAATATGTTACGAAGAAAGACTTCTAGAGATTTTAAACAACAAAAGAGTTGATGATAACAGGTTTATCGAGGCTATGAGAAATAACAAAAGTGACTGTAATGACTGACTGTGAACGAGTGAATGGAAAAGCATTTTGCGCTGTCTTTGGTGCCGTTGTTAAAAGCAGTCCCGGAGGAGAATAAACTAGACATACAGATAAAAATTTTACAAATTTTCCAGGAAGTTCAGAAACAAAACACTCAGCGCAATAATTATTCTCCTATGAATAGCCCATCCACAATTTATAGAGGTAGTCCTCAAAATTTCCAAATCAAGCCCAAATATTCTGTTTCTATACCATCGCAAAGTCCCCAAGGCCCACTACACTTAGCAAGAAACACACAAAGATGACCATCAAAAAATACAATGTCTTGGCTAAAGAAAAAATTTTGACACACAAAAGAGTAGCGGCAGTAACCACAAATGACAAAATATTACATACTAAACGTAAACCAAGAAAAGATAAAATATCAGAAAAGACCAAAGTTAACATCATTAATTTTCTTGAACAAGACAATCACAGTCGTTTATGTTATGGCAAAAAAGAAACTTTAACGAAAGATAAAGATAAAAAACAAAAAAGATATTTATTGTTTTCGTTAAAGCAACTGCATACGAAATATAATCGAGAAAATACCCCAGTCTCTCTCACAACGTTTTATAAGTGTCGACCATTTTGGATCATAAAGCCATCCGTTCACGATCGAGACACATGTCTGTGCACAACGCACGCTAATTTTGATCTACTCCTTGAAGCACTTCACAAACGCGAAATTGTAAATGTAGCAACATTTAATAATTTTCTTGAAACTATATGCTGTGACAAATACAATGAAGCATGTTTAGCGCGACAATGTGTTACATGTAAAACAAGGAAAGTAGATTATGCAGAATTTGACAATAGTGTTAAAATAAACTACACACAATGGGAAAACATAGTGGAAGAAGTTTATATGAAGAAAACAAAACATGTAAGGCAGTAAAAAAAGTAGCAAAAGTGCAACATAGTGACAATCCATACAATGTTGTGATGAAATTGGAAGACTACGTCCCAAAATTTATGCAGCATCAGATGAATATTACTCATCAATATGGAGCAATCAAATCTTTAAAAGACAATCTAACTGCAGAAGCAGTGCTCATTCACGCAGATTTCAGTGAAAATTATGCTACTAAATATAGTTCTGAAATACAAGCATTCCACTTCGGTGGCTCAAGCAACTAGATTTGTCTGCACACCGTCGTAGTGTATTATAAAGACAAGGATGGTAATACAACACAGCAGTGTTTTTGCACGTTGTCAGAAATTTTAGATCATGATGCTGCTGCAATATGGTCACATCTGAAGCCTGTTCTTGATTGGATTTCTTCATCATTAGAGTCAGTCTCTACTTTACATTTTTTAAGTGATGGGCCAGTCACTCAATACCGAAATCGATATATGTTTTATATTTTAGCCAACAAAGTCAAATTCTTCTTCCCCAAACTGCAAATGCTGTCTTGGAACTACAGTGAAGCCGGACACGGCAATGGAGCACCTGATGGTATTGGTGCTCAAACCCGCTTATTTACTTGACGATTCAAACTATCTAGTTACGGCACCAAATTCAAACGACACACTTTTGCAAGACAGCGTTCACCCTGATCAAGCAGAAAAAACAACGAGCAAAGGTCGTGTCATCAAATAGCCTGTTCGGTTTATGTAAATAGCATAAAATTGTATTTAAGATATGTTTGGTTAATAGCTTCACGCTTTCTCACGGCGAGTTGCGCAGAACATCTTTTTGTGGTCAGTTATAGTTGGATCATGGGTCAATACAAAAGCAAAAATAGAAACGCTGTGAAGCACGCTGGGCACCTATAACATCGCTATGGCAGCGATAGCGGTATGTGTTATACTGATATTACTATGTTTCTGTTGTAAGTATAAAAAATAAAGAAAAGTCCAACAAACAAGACATTCATCCTATTGATGCTTTCTTCAACGGTTTAGCAACCACAATAAAATCTTTTTCCCTGTACTATCAGCATCTTGCAAAAGGAAGAATATTTGCAGTAGTACAAGATTTAGAGTGGGAGCAATTGTCAGTAGAGCTTTCTTCTTATACATCTTAATGTCTAATAATACTTAATGTCTATGAAAATAATACATCCTATTAACCCTTTAGTCCACATGTGTCGCCAATATAATGATATTCTCGTATCGCATAATGATATAGACATATTCCGTTTGCAACTATTCCAATTTCGCAGTGCAGTTAGGCTTGCACTGACTGAGTAGTTAGTCATTATTTGTTTTTTTTTCTTATTAGTAAGTACCTTTGTAACACAAGTTTAATTTTCTTTCACATTTTGCTTGTCACTTCTTTTAATGCTCGCATTATATTATCTGATCTGTTTATGTACACTGTTTTTTAAGTTGTAGTTTAGCAGATAACCATAAACTTTTTATGTATTTTTGTTATGACTGCAATTTGTTATGTGTACTTAATAAATAAAATAAAATAAACATCTCCAATGAGTGGAACAAGTCGGCGTCGTCTACTAATTCAAAAGCTACATATTTTTCACACTCATATCATTTAGTACGTCCTTAGTACGTCAGACCAATAAATGCTCCGCTACGATAGCTACACGTCTTTTATTTAGCAGTGGCGACGTGAGAAAAGTAGAGTCTAGAAGCGAGACATTACGAGCACATCTGCAACTGAAACCATCTATTATTGTAACGGTTTAGATTTCGGCAGAGACATCAACTATCCACGTAGCCACGTATTCCGCTACTGACTAGTACGTGGAGAAGTTGAAAAAAATGTCACGTTATTGCGAATTTGGAGCAAAATCTCACGAGACCAATTTGTTTGCGGGCTACGTAGTGAAATTAGTCGACAGAGAGAGTCGCGGAAGGCTATATAGGTTACAAACAAGCGGTAATATTAGCCTGCACTCTAGAGGCAGCCGAGCGGGATGCCGGGGTCGTAGAGAAAACTCGAGAACCAGAAGGTACTGAAAACATACACAAATTACAGGAGAAGAAAAGTACGTCGTGTGGTGAAAGCCATAGATAGGCTGAGTGCTGGTATTAAGATTCTCTCACAATAACAAAACAATCTCACATCACATTATTTGTCATACCGACAACATACGAAATAAACGTCAAGACCAACAACTTATTTGTTACAATGAAGCTGTGTTTTATGTTCTAAGAGACTTGAACGATGGAATTTACGAAGTACATATTTAAAAAGTGTAAATATTACTTAGAATTCCGTAAAAGTGGATTTAAATAAATGTTTGTAATATATTGGGTAAAACTAAACGCAGGCGTTTCCTGTTATCGCCGCCAGGCGTTTCGGGGTTCTCACACTGCTAGCGTGGATGGCGTCGCGTGTGGTCCGCCATTGCATTGTCCAGGGCGATATCGGTTTGATTTTAATACGCGGAGCGGTCTCGCGTCTTTTGCTTGTTGTTTAGTTTGAGTGATAATTGTGAATTTCCTGTTTGTTAAATAACTATTGAATTTGTGTTTGTGAAAAACTCTGTTATTGTGACTTTTTCTTGTGAGAGGTGAAACGTGGCTGGCTGTTCACATCTGGCTGTTCCCGAGTGAAACTACGGGAAGAAATCTATTTAGTTGTTATGGGGAATTGAGATCTCAAGGGTTAGGTAGGGTGATTAGGAATTCCCCCTTCCCGAAGACACTCAAGTTTGGATCCGAAGAGAAAGAAGATTTAGCTTGGTAAGTGGTTTACCATTGTAATTAATTTATAGGTTAGGTTATCATATAGGGCCCTGTAGCTCCCTTCATAAGCTACGGTGGTAGCAGACTGCGTTAAGTTAGTTAGGTTTTAATCGGGCAGACGTGGTGCCGCGTGGAGATTTTTTCCCGGTACTTATTTTTACCGGTGGTTTTTTCCCGGTGAAGTTCCGGTACAGAATTCTTCCCGCCGCTTCGTTTGTCCGGATTCTCTCTGCCACATTTTCTGGCAGCAGACCGTAGTTGCTCTGCACATTTTCTGGTAGCAGAGCGTAGTTTATCTACCCTCTATTTGTTCGTTTGTAAAAAATAATTAATTGTTTGTAAAAATTATTAGATTTTTCTTAGTTTGTTTGTATAAGAATATTTGTAACCTTTTTTGTATTTGTTTGCGGTTTGTACCGTGCGTTCCGGGTTTGTGCCATTCTCATACCTACCGCGGTTCTTCGTGTAGTTGCTTGATTTTGTTGTTTTTTATTTACCTTTTGTTATTTTTTGTTTGTGACTTGACGCGATGGCGAAGGCCTCCAATGCTAGGGCGACACTCGCCAACGAATTGAGATGGTTTGTGACGGCCGGAGGACTCCTGTCCCGGAAGGACAGGGAGGGCGCCATACTGCTAAGAGCGGATCACCTCCACTCACGATTGATTAGCGCGGAAGCGGCCATGGCGGCGCTTACCGAAGCCGATCTTACCCCGGAGGCCTACGCAGGTCACATGGCGGACATGGACCAGATCCTGAGTCTGCACGATGATATCGCGGAGGCGGTGACCGCAATAAGGGCGAGACAGGCTGGCGGACCAGCCCCTCGCACACCTGTTAGACAGGAAGGACCAGCGGTTACTGGTCGGCTCCCCACCCTTCAGCTGTCCCACTTTGGGGGTAGGATGGAGGAGTGGGTAGCATATAAAAATATGTTTGAGTCCCTGGTCGTAGCACGACAGGATTTGTCGAAGGCCCAGAAGATGGCCTACCTCCTCTCCACTCTTGAGGATGAAGCGCGGTCGCTCATCCAGCACCTCCGGGTGGAGGACGACCAGTACGATACGGCTTGGGAGTTATTGAACTCCCGCTACCAAAACTTACGTTTGTTAGCGGATGCGCACGCCGCACAGTTGATGGCCCTGCCCAAGGTGGCCAACAGGGCACAGTTGCGCCTGCAGTTGCTCACGCCCGTTACAGTGGCCTGTAACGCGCTCCGCACACTGGGGCTGCCGGTGGACCAATGGTCTTTTTTGTTGGTGCACATTGTATTGGGCAAATTGCCCAATGACATCCGCTCGCGGTTTGAGCGCGAGAATGCGGAGCGGGATAGCACCACCCTACCAACCTTCACTGACTTGGTGAAGTTTTTGGAGTTTGAGGCACGGGCGGCTGAGAATACCATGACGGACTCAGCGCCATCCAGAGCGCCTGAACGTAGGCCCTTGGAACCCTCATGGCGAGGAGGCCCCAACAGGGACGGCAACCGCCACCGCGTGGAGCTGGTGCGCGGGTTGCACACACGGCAGCAGTCGCGAGGGACGCGGACTGCCTGCAATGTGGTCGGATGGGCCACAGCCTGCTGCAATGCAGGGACTGGCAGGGACTGCCAGTACAAGATCGGCGCCGCATGGCAAAGCGGCATGAACTTTGCTTTTATTGTTTGGGCGGTCACTATGCACGTGACTGTCCCAGTGCCATACCATGCAGTGCATGCCGTGGGCGGCACCACGCGATGCTTTGCATGAACCGCAACGGGGATGGCACCCGGATGTTGAGGCAGGGGTCCCCTATGGGCGGGGGCGCTCCTGCGCGAAGCCCTCCACCACCGGACGGAGGACGCGGCTTCGCTCGTCGCACCCCCTCGGGAGGGGGTCGCGTACCTGCGCGGGTCTTGGCGGACCGGGACCACGCGCCCCAAGGTCATGGCCAGTATGTAGCTGGCCAGGCCCCGGATAGGGCCCCCATGGGCGGGGGCCCTAGATCGGACGTGAGAGTGGGGACACCCCTCCACGCGGGTTACCAATACCCAACACATGCAGCCGCAGCGGTTTTCTCCGCCGCTGCACGAGTACCCACGGCTGGAGTACCACCCGCCGTACCATATGTATGGCCGGGCCGCGGGTTATGCCCCCTCAGATGGGGATGTGCACTCGCCCGCCATATTATCCGGGTCAGTGGCGCGCCCCTGGTTTGGAGAGAGTGGGGAGCCCGTAACTAGCTTGCTCCCTTGCTGGGACAGAGCCGCGGACGGTTCTGCTCCCTACCGCGGTGGTCCGCGTATGGGGTCGTAGGGGGAAGCCATTAATTTGAGAGCTCTGTTGGACTCAGGGGCTCAAAGCAGTTTGGTTACCACTCGAGTGGCACGCCAGTTAGGTTTAGTCGTGGAAGACTCGCCTGTGCCACTTCTTGGAGTTGGTGGCATACAAGTGAAGTGTCTGACGGGCCAGACACTTGTCACCTTTTCTTCGCTGAAGTCCTCCACAATGAGGATCACGACTTCGGCTATGGTAATGGATACCATTGCGGGTTGGCGCCCCTCGACAGACATACCGCCGGGTGTGTTGTCTTTGGTTTCGGGTCTGGATTTGGCCGACCCCTTTGTCTTTCATCCCGGCCCAGTGGACTTGCTCCTGGGCTCGGACGTATTGGGTTGGATTTTGTTGGGTACACAGAAGGCTCTGGGTTCGTCTTCACTGATGGCAGTGTCTACGATTTTTGGTTTTGCCCTGATGGGCCCTGTGTTTGATAATGGCACCGCGGAGGAGCCACCGGTTGTCGCATCTGCGTCCTTGGCCAAGACCATGCAAAGGTTTTGGGAGGTGGAGGAGCCACCTATGAGTTCCAGGATGGATCCGGAACACGCTGAGTGCGAAGCCTTCTTTCGATCGACCACGGAGAGGTTGCCCTCCGGTCGGTTAGTTACAAACCGACCGGAGGGCAACCTCTCCGTTAGGTTACCCTTTGTTGCCTCTCGTCCTAGCCTAGGGCAAAGTAGGGCGCTTGCGGAGAAACGACTGCTGTCCATGGAGCGACGTATGCAGCGTGACCACGTACTTCGCGATAAATATATTGAATTTATGCGCGAGTACGAGGATTTGGGTCACATGTCTCCGGCTCGAGTTGATTGGAGCTCAACTGAGCATTATTTTTTGCCCCACCACGCGGTGGTGAAGGCCTCAACGGGCAAGTTGCGGACTGTCTTTGATGGGTCCGCACCCACTTCGAACGGAGTTTCGTTGAATCTATGTTTGCATTCAGGTCCCAAATTGCATAGGGACATAATTGACATCATCTTGAACTTTAGAAGACATCAAGTGGTTTTTGGTGCGGACATCCGGATGATGTTCCGCCAGACAGTCATACATCCTGAGGACAGGCGATTCCAGTTGATACTCTGGCGTGAGCGCCCTGAGGATCCTGTGACGGTGTATGAACTCAACACAAACACGTATGGTTTGAAATCTAGTCCCTATATCGCCATCAGATCATTGCTTGAATTGGCAGAGCGGGAACGGATCCGCTTTCCCCGTGGGGCTTCCGTGCTGTCACGTGACTTGTATGTTGATGACGTGTGCACCGGAGCCCAAAGTATTGAGGAGGCCCTCCTACTGCGGGATGAATTGATTGAAATATTGAAGACAGGTGGCTACGAGCTACGTAAGTGGTTGTCTAATGAGCCTAAAGTTCTAGAAGGGATCCCGGAGGATCACCAACAGAACCCTCACCTGTTTGAGGATGTGGATGATCCCAACAGGATAGCGGTGCTGGGCATGCAGTACCAGCCGCTAACTGATATTTTTACATTCCAAGTGGACTTGGAAATACCAAAGGTCTGGACTAAGAGAACGGTGTTGTCCGTAATAGCCCGTATGTTTGATCCAAGCGGTTGGATCAGTCCAGTGATATTCTCTGCAAAGTGTCTTCTTCAGAGACTTTGGACTTTGGGCGTCTCGTGGGACGAGCCGCTGTTTGGCTCTCCATTGGATGATTGGCTCGAGTTGTTTTCATCGATTAAGGAAGTCAATCGGATTGCCTTGCCTCGTCGAATATTGCCCCCGGGAAATATCGAGCCAGCCTGCATGGCTTTTGTGACGCGTCGGAGCGAGGCTACGCCGCGTCAGTCTATATGCGGACAGTTGACGCCGATGGCCGGGTCAATGTCTCGCTTTTGTTAGGGAAGAGCAAGGTCGCCCCCATCAGGACTAGGCTGACTATTCCCAAGCTTGAGTTGAGTGGAGCTCACCTTCTCTCTAAATTGTTGCATCACGTTGCCAGTGAACTGGCGGCCACGGTCGAAATACGGGACATCTTCGCCTGGTCGGATAGCCAGGTCGCGCTTGCATGGTTGCGCGCGGCCCCACATACCTTGGAGGTTTTTGTGGGAAATCGGGTTTCCCAAATCCAGAATATCGGAATTGATATAACATGGAGACATGTGCCGGGAGAGCTTAACCCAGCGGACTGTGCTTCCCGAGGTTGTACGGCACCAGAATTGGTGTCACACCCGCTCTGGTGGGGTCCAGAGTGGCTGATGGGATCAGAAACTTCTTGGCCTGTCTGTCAGACAGATGTTACTTCTTTGAGTTTGACTGGGCTCCGTGTACATGCTGTAGTCGCTGAGACGACGTCGGAGCCGGATTGGCTACTTGCTCGGTATAGCAGTTTGGATAAGCTTCTGGGTGTTACCAGTTGGATTAAGCGTTTCATACATAATTGTAGAAACCCACAGGCAAAGCGGTTGGAGCCGATTGCAGGTGCAGAAGAGCGCCGGAGCGCATTGTTGCATTGGGTCCGTGTCGTGCAGACCGGACGGTTTGAGTCAGAGCTTCGTATTTTGCGCGACGGACGCGCTAAGTTGAAGGGCGCGGTCGCTCGTTTGAACCCGTACATCGACTCGGATGGGCTTCTTCGGGTTGGAGGCAGGCTCCGGAAGGCGGATCTTCCATATGAGACTCGCCATCCTCTGTTGTTGCCCAAGGGCGGACCCTTGGTGCAGCTTTTGGTGTCTGATCGACACATTCGTAACGCCCATGCTGGGTGCAATGCTTTGTTGGCTATTTTGCAACGCGAATTTTGGATATTGTCTGCCCGAAGAGCAATCCGTAGTGTTCTGTTTCGATGTATTGCATGTTATAGGTTGAAGGCATCCACGATGCAACCACAGATGGGTGATTTGCCCGCTGATCGAATCCGACCTTCGAGACCGTTTGACGGCGTTGGAACCGATTTTGCCGGTCCCTTTTCGATCAAGGCTTCTCCCTTTCGTAATGCCCGTATTGTGAAGGGCTATTTGTGTGTATTTGTTTGTTTGGCCACCAAGGCTGTCCATTTGGAGGTGGTATCGGCTCTGACTACGGAGGCCTTCGTCGCCGCGTTGGATCGCTTTGTTTCGCGTCGAGGTCTACCTTCCCTTATTAGGTCTGATAATGGCACAAACTATAAGGGAACTGTAAATTATCTTAAGGATGTTTCTGTGTTTATTGATAAAAATTGTACTAGTTTAAGTCAAATTGCTGCCCAAAGGGGAATAACCTGGAAGTTTAGTCCCCCAAGTTGCCCCCATTGGGGAGGGATTTTTGAAGCGGCTGTGAAATCCGCAAAGACCCACCTCCGCCGCATTATCGGAGAAACGGCTCTAACTTTTGAAGAGCTGGCCACAGTGTTTTGTAAAGTTGAGGCGGTCCTCAACTCTCGTCCTCTCTGTCCGCTATCTCCAGATCCAAATGACTTGGAAGCTCTCACCCCTGGTCATTTTTTGGTGGGAGGGCCGTTGAATGCCCTGCCCGAATACCCGTGGAAGGATGAACGCGTATATCGGTTGTCGCGTTTTCAAATGTTGCAGCAAATGAGCCAGGACTTTTGGCGTCGCTGGTCGCTTGAATATTTGCATTTGCTGCAGCAAAGAGTGAAGTGGACAGACAGGACTGAGCCTCCCAGGGAGGGTGATTTAGTATTGTTAAAAGAGGCAAATTTGCCCTCATTGCTTTGGCGACGAGCTCGCATATTACGTTTGATTCTTGGCGGAGATGGCACTCCGCGTGTGGCTGAGGTGTTGGTCGACGGTTCGATTTTAAGGAGAGGTGTGACCTCTCTCGCCCGCCTTCCCGTAGAGTAAGCTAGCGGTCTGCTTCTCAGACCGGGACGGGGGGATGTTTGTAATATATTGGGTAAAACTAAACGCAGGCGTTTCCTGTTATCGCCGCCAGGCGTTTCGGGGTTCTCACACTGCTAGCGTGGATGGCGTCGCGTGTGGTCCGCCATTGCATTGTCCAGGGCGATATCGGTTTGATTTTAATACGCGGAGCGGTCTCGCGTCTTTTGCTTGTTGTTTAGTTTGAGTGATAATTGTGAATTTCCTGTTTGTTAAATAACTATTGAATTTGTGTTTGTGAAAAACTCTGTTATTGTGACTTTTTCTTGTGAGAGGTGAAACGTGGCTGGCTGTTCACATCTGGCTGTTCCCGAGTGAAACTACGGGAAGAAATCTATTTAGTTGTTATGGGGAATTGAGATCTCAAGGGTTAGGTAGGGTGATTAGGAATTCCCCCTTCCCGAAGACACTCAAGTTTGGATCCGAAGAGAAAGAAGATTTAGCTTGGTAAGTGGTTTACCATTGTAATTAATTTATAGGTTAGGTTATCATATAGGGCCCTGTAGCTCCCTTCATAAGCTACGGTGGTAGCAGACTGCGTTAAGTTAGTTAGGTTTTAATCGGGCAGACGTGGTGCCGCGTGGAGATTTTTTCCCGGTACTTATTTTTACCGGTGGTTTTTTCCCGGTGAAGTTCCGGTACAGAATTCTTCCCGCCGCTTCGTTTGTCCGGATTCTCTCTGCCACATTTTCTGGCAGCAGACCGTAGTTGCTCTGCACAATAAAAAAATATTAAAGTTAAACTGCCACCTCAAGCCCAGGCAGAGTTTGGTTATCGCAAGGAATGTACGTGCCGTAGTAAGTTTATTGCAGTTAAAATAATGGAATGGAAAGGAATGGAATGGAATGGAAGCATTTGCATAAGGCAAGATAAGTGGTTAAATTATTAATTAACTAATAATTTATTTATTATTAATGCCGATCGCCAGAGATTTCTAGAATATAAAGACTGGTAAGAGTCAAGTTGAAGTTCGCCATCTGTCGTGCCGTGCGGACGTGTTTTGCGAAGCTTCGTTATAGCTAAATTTAAATTAATTTGATTAATTTGGTTTTTACTTTGTTGCACTAATTTTAGATTTATGTATATATAAAGCTGGATAATTGAGTTTTACAAAAAAAGACAATATTAGATATATTTTTTTTTTACATATATTTTCTTGCCAGTAGTGTTAGAATGGATAGAACTAAGTCAAAAAAAAAAAAACAGGAGCGCAGACGAAAGAAGGAGTGCGAACAACTGCGAAGAGATGTCTGATCCCGTAGCATACGAAGCAGCTAAAGCAAAAGAAAAATAAAGGTGGCAGAAAATAAAAGGCTGCGCAAAAGGTCAAGACTATTGAGAATATGACACCAAGGGAACGAAGAAAGCAACAAGCAATTTGGAAAAAAGAGTACAAAGCCAAACAACAAGTAAAGAAAGGACAAGAA
The DNA here is from genome assembly GCA_018467065.1 of Ephestia elutella. Taxonomy (NCBI): domain Eukaryota; kingdom Metazoa; phylum Arthropoda; class Insecta; order Lepidoptera; family Pyralidae; genus Ephestia; species Ephestia elutella. The sequence goes on from CM031575.1 coordinate 9,087,798, forward strand.
AGTGCAATAAGCGTTGAACCTCCAACTACCGATGATGAATCTTTACTGTTAGAATGGATAGAACTAAGCCAAAAAGAAAAAAAATTTGGAGCGCAAACAAAAGAAGAAGTGTGGACAACGCCCAAGAGATTAAATCAAGTCTGGTCCCGTAGCATACGAAGCAGCTAAAGCAAAAGAAAAAAAAAGGTGACAGAAAATACAAGGCTGTGCTTTTGCGCAAGACTATTGAGAATATGACACCAAGAGAAAAAACTAAACTAGATAGGAACGAGTTATAATTCAAATCAACAAATTGGTTGAATGAAAGGTGTTTTTATAGTGTTCAAGAATTCTTAAGTTGTCCTGATCACCAATAAAATCAATAAAGACATATGTAATATTTTTAATCAAATTAATGCACTTTGAATAATATTATTTAACATCTTATTGTATAATTTTTCATAACATTGTTATTGTATAATTTTGGGGTGCTAAGTGCGGGAAACCTCCTCGTGTGCCTATTCCCTTGACGGCTTTAGCTTCTCACACTTGATATTTCGGGATTCGGTGCGTGCGGCGGGCTGACAAGGATTCCATTCCCCGCTTGCGGGGTCTTTCTTTGCTGTTCAGATGTCCCGCTACCGGCGGTTCAGATCGTTTCGGCGTCTGGAAGGCTCAAGTGTTTTCCTGAGCGTACCGCGACCCGTAATCCTAATCCCGTATCCTATACCTTTACGGATGGGAGGCTTGGCTTAACCGCCCGGCCTGCGAGGAAAACAACCTCTTCAAAAATTCCCTAATCCCAACCGGTGGGGACACCGCGATGGGATGCATGGCTAGAGGGTTGCCAGTCATGAGTGTTCCCCCCGTTACAGTACCGGCCGACACTCTAGTGGGTTACTCAGTAGGCTTACCCGGGTACAGGGGGCACTGCCCGGGCGGACCATTTTTTCCCCCATACTCATGGGACCAGTTTATGGATTCGAAAAATAAAAAACCACAGAGTAAGGAAGGAGGCCGTGAAGGCAAAAAAGAGAGAGAGGCTAAGGCCTCTGACTCCTCGACGGGCACTGCCCGTTCTGCCCGGGAGTGAGAGCGAGGAGGAAGAGCAGCCGGCGCACACTAGGACCCCGCCATACAAGGTATTGCTCGAAACTCGATTTTCAAAAAGTGGGTATATTAAAAATAAAAATATCGTATGTCATAAAGGAGGGTATAATGCATCTTGTATGATATGCAGTCAGTATCTATTAGCTATTAATTGAGTGTCAGGCTGCGCCAAAGTTGATCAATTGCGAATTATCATAATAATTTTGTACCGACCGCTTGTATAGTTACTTAGTTTTCTAATAATAATTTGTTTTTAAAGATAAAAATCAAAATGTCTCTTCAAGAGGAAGGTATGTAGATGCTATTTCAACTTTTGTATCGTATAATAGTGTGTTTTTTATATAATTTATTCATGGTATAAATAAGGTACTTGAATTTTAAGAAAAAAATTTTTTTCTCCTTAACGCGCGAACTCCTTGCAAAAGTATTAATTAGATATAACTACAGAAACCTTCAGGATAAAATAACCGACGAGAAAAGTGCAAGGACGTTGCGCGTTTTTGAAATATGTATTTTTTTTGCTATGACGTTTTTATCAGGCACTCGACTCATCATGAATTTGACAAAATCTGTTAACATTTTATAACTTATTTTAAAATTAAATATTAAATAACAGTTTTTTAAATTGTAATCCGTGTAATATATCAATATTTTATTGTTTTTTAAGGGGAAAATACGTACACCATTACTCGTAAATGATTGTGTGACGTAGTTTTCGATAGCAAGTTTAAATCAAGGGACAGCAAATTTGAAAACCTGCTTAATTTTCTTATTAAGGAAACTAATTGTCCTGATGATTTGGTGACAGAGTTAAGGAACCAATTGCGAAATTTTAAGCAACAATTCACATTAAAGTGGGCTAAGTGCAATAGACATCGACTTACCCTAGAAAGCAAGAAAATAACGTGGCTGAACCATTTATGTACATTTAAGCAGCACCAAGAACGCATTATCAAAGGGGGACGGCCTAGGAAAGACATTAACTGTAGTAGTGACCAGACAAAAAGGCGCAAAACGGCTGAATTGCGCGATTCTTTTTCAGCTGAAGAGTTGACGTTTGAACTTCTGTATAGATATTGCAAAGTTCTATATTTCGCTGTACCCATGGTGTCCGATGACAACAACAGTGCATAAAATACTTATACATGGAGCTGATATTATATCCGAATTTCTACTTCCAATTGGATGTCTAAGTGAAGAAGCCCAAGAAGCGCGAAATAGAGATTTTAAAATATTTCGGGAGCGTTTTAGTAGGAAATCTACAAGGGAAAAGAACATGGAAGCCGTTTTTTGGTGTCATCGGATCCTGTTATCACACACATATGATCTCTGCCAGTGCTAGAACGAAAAATGTTTTATCCCTAAACTATCAATATGTTTATAATCTTACTTAAGTTTATCTATTTATTTTATTTGGGTACATTTTGAATTTTGTTTTTTTGTTTTATTTTATTTTTACTTCTGGTTTCTTTTTATGATATGCAGTCAACAATATATCAATTGTAAACTAGTTTTTAGGTAAGAAACTTCCTCAATCTGTCTGCCTATTCGAGTAGTAATTCATATTATGTCGACTGTACATAGGAGATATTTAAGAAAAAAACTTTGAGGGGTCTTTATAGGGCCAATTTAAGACAAATCCATTTTTTTTTTTAAATTTCTGTCTGTCTGTCTTTCTGTCTGTATGTTTGTACGCGCATCACGCAAAAACTACTGGACCAAATATGATGCGGTTTTCACTGTTGTATTATTGAAGGCCAACCTTAGATCTGGTATAAGTTTCATCTTAATACACCGCTTTGAACCTGAGATATTGACAATAGTTGAAGTAAATTACGCGTAAACGAAGTCGCGGGCACAAGCTAGTATTCTATATAGCACTAGAAACTGTTTCTTACCTGTCATATTTAATTCCTAAATACATTTAATTACTTAATTTCACTGTTTATAGTTTTGAGCATTACCTTGTATGGAGGGGTTCCAGTGTGCGGCGATAGCTGTCGGGGCAACTGGCCCTAAGCCTGCGCGCGGAGCCCGCGCGAGGGTGAGGCCGCCCACTGTGGGTGTCTCTGCCAAGGCCAAGGAGGACTTCTTAGCTCTCAAGCGTCAGGAGTTCCTCCTTGATGCCGAGGCGGAAGTTGCGAAGGTGGCAAAAAAGGCGCGTGCACTGCGGGCGCCAGACCAAGATGGAAGGATGGTGGAGGCCTTAACGGTTGAGTATTCCAAGCTGCCGGTAACGGATATCCGCAGCAAGGTAGACGCGGAAGTTGCCCTTGTACGGGCAGTAGCGACTAAGTCCGGCAACTTGAAGGGGACCTATGTCAAGGAATTGAAGCAGGCAGCCGCCTCTATATCTGTGGCAGCGGAGGCCCTGATAGAGAGATCGGCCACTGAGGAGTCGCGGAAGCTACAGGTGGAAAACCAGCGTATTCGGGAGGAGAATGCCAGACTGGCTTCTCAGGTGGAAGACCTCAGGCGGGAGGTGGCAGAACTGAGGGTGGAACTGCGCCAAAGAGTGGATCTCAGCCGGTGTCTCAGGTGGTTGCACAAAACGAGGGGCTGATCATGCGGGCCGACTTGGAAAGTAGTATTGCTGAGGTCGCCCGCAAAACCGTTGCTAAGGAAAGGCTGCAGTGCAGCTCTCAGTCTGCTCCATTAGCTGCTGCTGCGGGACCAGCTCCACGGGCTTCTTCTGGGCCCATGCTAGCGCCCACAATAAGCGACCCAGTGCCCCAGCAGGTTGGGGAGAGGGTCAAGAAAAGGAAAAAGAAGAAGGGTAAGACAGTGAAGAACGCCGCGGTTGTCTCCGGCCGGTCGGCAAGGCGTTCAGCCTGTGGCTTTTGTCGCCGTCCCGCCGCCGGTCACAAACCGGAACGAAAATGGCTGAGTTGAGTTGACCAGGAAGAAGGCCAAGAAGAAAAAGGCGCCCAGCAGCAAGTTCTGCAGCGGTCCAATGAGCGGCGACAAAATCAACTGCCAAAATTGCGACCCCCACGCTCAGCTGCTGTGTTAATTCAGCTGCAGCCTGAGGCGAAAAGGCGCGGGGTGACCTATAAAGAGGTCTTCTCTGGTGCTAAGGGAAAGCTGCAGATGAGTGATCTTGGCATCGGAGGGGTCTCCATTAGGGTGGCTAAAACTGGGGCTCGGCTTCTTGAGATCCTGGGCCTTGACCGGAATGCAAAAGCGGATGCTCTCGCCAAGAGGCTGGGAGAAATTATAAGCCTTGAGAATGTTAGGGTGTCCCAGCCTTTAAAATGCGCCGAGCTCCGTATCACGGGCTTGGAGGATTCCTCCACCAAGGGCAAGGTGCAGACAGCCGTTGCCAGCAGCGGTGGTTGTGCTGCGGACGCAGTCCGGGTCGGCAAAATCCGGCTGGGTAGTGCCGGGAAGGGCACGACTTGGGTAAGGTGCCCGGTGGACGCTGCGAAGGTTGTGGCTGGCCCGCTTGTGGTTGGGTGGGCCCTGACCAAGGCCGTTGTCTTCCGGCAAAACCCTTGCGGTTCTTCCGATGCTTAGAAACAGGCCACGTGAGGGAGGAATGCACCGCAGAGGTTGATCGCAGCGGGCTTTGTAATAGGTGTGGCTCCGCAGGACACCAGGCTAGGGAGTGTGAGAGTGCGCCCCGTTGTGCGGCGGTGAATAAGCCATCGGATCATAGGGTGGGCAGTAAGGCTTGTGTCGCGTCCCGCCCTCAGCGAGGGAGGAGGAGAAGGCCTCAGGCTGCGTCGCAGGCCGTGCAGCCGCGTGCTGCTGAGCAGGAGATAGCAGCACCCTCCAATTGATGGCCCAAAAGTGGTTACAATGTAACCTCAACCGCTGCGCCAGAGCTCAGGATCTATTCTACCAGATCACGATGCAGTGGTTGATTAACTTCGCGGTGGTCACCGAACTCTACTTCATCCCAAGGAGTGACAATTGGGTCGGTGACCGTGAGGGTCTAGTGGCTGTTGTTTCCCGAGCTGGTTCGGCGCAATTGGAGAGCGTGGTTTGTGGCAGCGTATTCGCCTGGGCACGGGTCGGTGACATAGTTGTGATTGGGGTATAATATATAAGCTTTCTGGAGTGTCCAGTCCGCAGCCCATGGTGATGAACGACAATCTGGCTCAGCAGTGGAAGAAATGATTCCAACAATTCAAATTATATTTACATGCGTCTGGCATGGACGACGAAGCAGACGGCCGAAATGTAGCTTTTTTTTTACATGTTATTAAAACTTTTAATAAAAACGAGGATAGCATCATGTGGAACTCACAGTATTATGTGGAACTCAAAGAATTGTTCACAAATTATTTCGCCCCTAAAGTCAATTTGACATATGAGTGTCATAATTTTTGTACCAAAAAGAATGTCAGAAAAAAAGAACATCTACTGTCACCCGGCCTGGGTACGAAAAGAGACAGAGAATAGACTTTTTCGAGAAGTTGCTTACGAAAGAAGTGTAGCCGTCAGTAGCTCAGCAGGATATTGTATCATGTCTTGTAGTGATGAGGATCTGGATGTAGTTGAACAAATGATTCCCTACCAAGCGACAATACTATTAAAATAGATGCACCTTAAATAGAAAAAAAAATGAAGCATAAAAGGATCCAAGTAGAGCCTCAAAAGACAGACGTCAAAACTTAGACATTTAAGCATACAAGAACCGTTGTTAAACAATTAATAAATTGAAATTGCTCTCTCAGAATTTGAACTGATCGTGTAGTACAAGCTCAGCTATAACGACAGAGATTACAATCAGTGCCAGCGATCAACCAACAAAAAGTTACAAACACCTGCGCCTCTCACTTTTAGCCTTGAAGGTCATATACGTGCTCCCAATACATCAAGGCGCTGTATATTTCATAATTGTCGGAATACACCAAGTCAATCTGTGCCTAATTATATCTAGTTTTATATGTTATAAAATAATAATTTCTATATTCCCCATCGTACTCGATTCTGTAAATCGCACTTACGAAATAATTCATGGAAAGTTAAATTGCAATATCCCAAAGTAAAGCTGTCTTGTCGAATTGTTACGTCGATGAAAGCACAATGGCACACAAAAAAGGCACTGAAGCTTCAAATAGGGTCCTCCAAGATATAAGGAACCTTAAAATTTCAATGCACTATTATATTGCAGCTTTGAGATTTCTCTTTTTTAAATCTCATGTTCGTTTGCCTATTATATAAAAAAATAAAACCTTTGAAAAACGCATGGAGGGATTATGTTATGTTATAAACTACAAATCGTGTCATCCGATAAAAGATTAGAGTCGATTTAATTCTGTAGCATTTTTTCCCTCTTGAAAACAGCTGATGACGGTGTAGTAATTCTCAGTCACGACTGACAAAAAAATATGGCCCTACCAAAACATACGATTGTAGAGGGGACATCAAAGTCATCATTAACAAAAGACAATTGTCACGTTGTAAAATTTTCCTTATTAATTTTATTTTTTTTTCTGAACGCAAGACATCGATGTTTGTTGTAACAAAACGTTTCCAAACGTCAACGTCAAATCGAGGTTGTGTTCTGTCATCTGTCAAACATCATTAGCTTGAATGTCGTAGTCCGGTACGATGGCATTTTGGAAGCTCTTGGAAATTCCCTGGTTGGGAGCACGTGGCTGGCGGGCTCTGATGATAAACTGATGATCTTCAGAGTGAGTATTCTTCAGCTCACGAAGTGAGTCAGAAAGACGTGAGGTCTTTCGTCGTCTCTAACAAAATTGTGACAAAAACTTCTTTGTTCTTTTCAGGGACCGCGTGTCAGCAGTTCCTAATTTTTTTTATATATTCTAAATGGGTGGAGGGATGTACTGCGAGTTTCTGACGAAGTCCTGGTCAGAGCCGGTAAGCATTCCTGACTAAATTTGGAATAGGTTAGAAAATTTAATGCCATGTGTTTTAATCAAACCAATTTTGTTGTTTCAGCGGACGGGATTATTTTGAATTTGTTGTTTTAATTTTGATAACCTTACTTTGTCATTATTATTATATTATTTTGGATCTGTACAATTTAATTTGTACGGGATAGGTTTTCATCCTTTTGTGATGGAACCAAATTTTTATTGATCTTCCCCGAAGCCGTCGAGTCGAAGAATTGGATTTCATATAGAAGGAACACCCAGGTATCCTGCATAAGAGACCTCCAGGTAGCCTTTATCTTATTAGAAATATTTAACTTAGCATCGTCTCAGCGAAGATAATTCTTATGTAAATTTAAGTCTAGCATTTCCATGGTGACACAAAAATTAACCTTATTTGATGTAATTTGGTAACAGTATCCTATGGTTTATCTAGTATAGTACATAGAACCTATAGCGACCCAGCTTGGTCTACTGTGGCTAGTTTTAACAAGAGGGCATATGTGTGTACTAGTGTGTTGTAAGTTATAAAATAAACCTTATTTTTATTGTGTCTCAACCAGGATATTATTTATCTACAACCCTTATCACCCCACATCAGCAGCTCAAGGTAAAGTTATCATTTTAACACCATTTCATAGTAATACTATTATTAGTATTTTTTTGCCCATGGCAAGTCGCGGGCAACTCCCATAAAGGGATAGATTTGCCATGTGGCAAATGGCGCCCAACGTGGGGCTGCTGCAGAAGTAAGGTTATCAAAATAATTAACCGTAATTTTGAATATTGTCACGTTGTAAAATTTTCCTTATTAATTTTATTTTTTTTTCTGAACGCAAGACATCGATGTTTGTTGTAACAAAACGTTTCCAAACGTCAACGTCAAATCGAGGTTGTGTTCTGTCATCTGTCAAACATCATTAGCTTGAATGTCGTAGTCCGGTACGATGGCATTTTGGAAGCTCTTGGAAATTCCCTGGTTGGGAGCACGTGGCTGGCGGGCTCTGATGATAAACTGATGATCTTCAGAGTGAGTATTCTTCAGCTCACGAAGTGAGTCAGAAAGACGTGAGGTCTTTCGTCGTCACTAACAAAATTGTGACAAAAACTTCTTTGTTCTTTTCAGGGACCGCGTGTCAGCAGTTCCTAATTTTTTTTATATATTCTAAATGGGTGGAGGGATGTACTGCGAGTTTCTGACGAAGTCCTGGTCAGAGCCGGTAAGCATTCCTGACTAAATTTGGAATAGGTTAGAAAATTTAATGCCATGTGTTTTAATCAAACCAATTTTGTTGTTTCAGCGGACGGGATTATTTTGAATTTGTTGTTTTAATTTTGATAACCTTACTTTGTCATTATTATTATATTATTTTGGATCTGTACAATTTAATTTGCACTGCATTACACTAAAAACAGTTCTATATAAAGCTTCCCATTTCGGAGGAGCTTGGGAGAGTCAGGTTAAGTGTGTAAAGACCAATTTACTTAAGGTTACTGGGTAACAAATTTTAACTTATGACGAGCTCAACACAGTGTTGACTCAGGTAGAGGCCCTGCTCAACTCTAGGCCATTCTATCATCTGTGTTCTGATCCATCAGAGCTATCTGCTCTGACTCTACAAAGTTGTACGTATTTGCTTCGGTAAAGTTTCATTTAGGTAGGTCAGACAACAAAGAAAGCTATAAATAAGCTAAGAAGGAGGTCACTACTAGTGGACCTTATACACAGCAACCCAATATTAACTTCCAAGGAAACCAATGTTGCATCCAACAAACTTAAGGAAGAATGTTGGGTTTCCTTGACCAACACCTTCAATTCAAAAAGTGGGCAAAGGCCACGACAGCTTAGCCAACTAAAACTAAAATGGGATAATTAAAAAAAAGCAGCTCGTAATAGAGCTGCAAATATAAGATTGAACAATTTAAACGTAAGTTTTTATTATAATCAAAGCTGTACGTTGCAGTTACAGTACGTATTATCTAGTCTATTTTTTATTTTAATGGATTTTGAAAGCGGATCTTCCAATTATCCAAACAAACAAACAAATGTGTTTTATTTTGTTGTAGATCAGATTTCATCCCACCAGATGAAATCTTGGAAAAAGTAACAGGCGTTTTGGGATCTACACGTAGTGGGTTTGATGTTCCGTTTGGTGGTGATGGAGTTATAGGTGGTACTGACAATGTCGTCATTTGGATTTTAATGAAGCTGATGATGATAAATTTGAAGCAACTGATGCAAGAGTCAACACCCCAGATGAATCACTTTTGCCTTCAAGTACAAGTATGTATCCTTCCTATTCTTTCTTTATTGCCTTCTGTGTAGTATACATAAAGTATTTTTTCTTTTATGTTTAAGCAAAGAGGAAAATTAACTTTAGTCTCCAACGGCGACTCACGCAACATATAGGTGCAAAACATCTCTATGGAATGACCTCTATGTAGCTCTTGCAAAGCAAAGGTAAAATCACTAACACCATTTATTATTAACAGCATTTATGTGTCTCCCATACAAATTTTCAAGTTCTAATTACTTACATAGTGTTCCCAGGTACTTGTGGTGTCCAAATTTTCACCGATTGTCTGTCCTATCAAACTAACATATTTCGCGGAAAATGGTTCAAAATTTTCACATAGTTTTTGTAGGAAAAATAATTTTCTTTTTGGCAAATTTATAGATACAAAATTAGTCTTATTTTAAAATTTGCGTAATACTGTGCAGGCTGTCGGTCTGCACCCACGTTTCGAATTTCGTGAGGATCCGGCACAGGACCGCCGAAAAATTGGCTTTTCATTTTCCGTTTCATACTTGAGTTCTAAGATTCCACCCGAACGAACATACTGCATTGCAAGTTAAACAAAACCTTTTAAAAAGAGGGCTAGAGAGCATTTGACCTTGACCTTGAATCTGCTGAACTACCCACAGAAACTAAAAAAGGCATCCCTATACTTTCAAATGAACCATTCACAGTACCGCTAGACTTTACCATTCTGCGATATCAATAAGATCGTATTGTAATATTTGTATTGTTACGATGTGGCAGCCCTGGCTTACAAATACAATGGAAAAACGATCTATTGGTGAATAATTGAAATAGGGAAAGGCCCTGTCATCAAAATAGTGAGGGAAAATACCATTGACAAAAATAAATACGTTTTTTTGTGAAAGAACGAAAGAAAACTTTTGTATCGCTACCTCCTCTTAATCAAACTCTTTTAAAAATTACATTGTTCGAATATTAAAATTTGTAAACAATTTATTTCAATTTTCGGGCTCCATATTCAAAGTTGTGCCGTGAAGATACTTTTTCGGAGTTTCTTCACGGTACTTTTATAGAACGCCAAATGGAAGGCACTTTGTCACTGCTGAGACAATTAAATTACGACTTTATGCCCTGCGCGGTATGATTTATATTAATTAGCACAGCGCAATTTTTAACACGGAAAATTATGTTTTAAACTTGTAAACGGAACATAATGGAGTTATTCTTTTTAGGGCCGATTTTTCAAACCTTAGATAAAAGCACGAATAGCTATTCGAAGAATAAAGTTATTCGTCTCTTTATTCGTCGGATAAGTTGATGTGCATTTTTCAAACCATATTTATTCTATGAATAACTATCTGCCGGTTTATTCGATCTGTGTAAAAGCTAACTTCAGGGAGGTGAAACAAATATACAGAATCTGTGGATGTTAGAAAAGGACGGTCGATTTTGATGGCTGTCATTGTCAAACAAGCAAGCGTCATGTCATTTTAGACTTTACGAGGTTATTTTCATGTTATTTTTGTTGAGCTGTGCTGTGTGTTTTAATTTGTTACATACCTATTAATTTATTAGTACAATTTTGCAATGGAATCCAAGAAAAGACAACGTTCAGCTAATTTTAATAATGCTGAGATTCAGTTGCTCGTTAATTTAGTGGAGAAGTATAAAAACATCATCGAAAATAAAAAGACTGATGCCGTAACAAATAAAGACAAAGAGTCGGCATGGCAAAATATATAAAAATCATTTAACTCGTGTGGTATTTCAACAACTGAGCGCTGCTGGAAGACACTAATATTAAAATATGAAGGTGTTAAAAAGGCAACAAAAAAGAAGTCTTCCATTCAAAGACAGGATATGTATCGGACCGGAAGGGGGCCTTCAAATGCTCCTTATTTTACAGATGTGGAAGAACAAGTTATAAGCAATTGTTCAAATATTAAAGGGCTTGAATCTCGCCATGATAGTGACACAATTACTAACAGTAAGTACCTACCTACTAAATTACCCGTTAAACTTGTGAAATGTTATGACTATCCAGTATGAAATCCCTCATAATTATATTTAATCATTTTTCAGTACCAATATCTGACAGTGATATAATTTTGACGGAGGTAGAGGAACCGAGAGCTCCACATATTGATTTAGAAGAAATTGAAATTACTGAAGATACAGCGAAAGACATAAGCATAAATATACCAGGTAGGTAACCATAATATAAATTTTATTTTATACTCTATGATACATTTTATAAATATTATTATAATTACAAAATGAAGAATTTATATGCAGTAAAATACCTGGTCCATTCAATGTCGCTATAATAGAGTTTACAGTACCTCATTATCAATTTCAATGGAAAGCATTTTCGCCCATAGTACCTATCTCAGATTCATGCATTGCCATTGTGAGGACCAAAATGCAATAGATATAAATTATGAATAGTGTATGTTAAATAGGTAATAATTGTTTCAGATATGGATGAATCATTTATTTTTGATCAAAATAAGGATGCCAGTGATTCACAAAAAGGTAATTATACCCATATACCCAGTAAAAATGTGGTAAATAAACATGGCAGATTTCCATTTTCAGGATGATATCTAATTACATTTTTTTATGTTTTCAGAAAACAAATGGGACAAATGGCATCCAAGAGCCTTAAAAACAAAAGTTTCGAATATATTAAAACCAGACACAGTCAACAAAGGTAGTGTCACTGCTAAGCTTGACAAATTAAGTTCAGCTCGCTTAGAACTTGTCTAGTTACAAATGGAGACTGCCAGGAAGGAATTACAATTTAAAGAAGACGAACATAGACTGAAAATGGAACATCTTGCTCATGATGAAAAAAGAAAGCAAGAAATACATCGGTTGCTGCTACAGAAACTGAATAGTGGATCTATTTCAAATGATATGTTGTATAATAGTCCGTAGTTTCATTTTAAAATCAAAATAAATGTTTCTTATCTATCTCTATATTTTTAATTAAAATTACCTAACCATAATATTTTGTCTGAATCCATACTGTTGTAGTCAAGTAATGAATTTGAGAATATATGAAAATACACTAAATACTAGCTTTTAACTATGATCTAGCTTATAACCATGAACCCAATTAAATTATTAAAATGATAATTGCATTTGGTTAGTACTTTACTTCCTAATCTTCCAATTTACTTTTCTTCAAGTGGGAATGAGCCTATATTCCCTATATCCTTTCCTAATTCTATGTTAATGCCAAATTTTATCAAAATTGGTTTAGTAGGTAACATAACTAGGAAGCATAACAGACAGATAGACAAAATTACTTTCGAATGTATAATGCATATTAGGAAGTTTGCATACATATGTAAACAATAGACATTTTTTTATATATCATTTTGTCTTTATTCATGAAAGTACATGTGAACTGACTATGTAGTTAAAGATTGAAAATATTCTAATAAAATGTTCCTAGCCAGATGTCTTTCTTCACCAGTAGAATTAACAATAGTGGGAGGGAACACTGGTTGAGCAGGAACTTCTACAGCTGGGTCTTCTGGTGGTTCTTCTTCGTTTTTTATTCGGACTATGTTGTGTAAAACTGCTCATGCAACAATTATATCTTGGGCAAGTGGTAGTTTGCATCTTAAACCTATGCTCAAAACTGGAAAACGTCTCTTCCACACACCAAAACATCTCTCTATTACATTTCTGGAACGGATTTGTGCTTCATTATATAGACTTTGAGCTTGTGAACTTGGATCTTGAAACGGAGTCATTAAGTAATTGTTTTGCTCGTAGCCACTATCTCCAAGTATTATTCCATTACCAAAAGCACCATTCTCGAAGTGAAATTTTGCTGATGAATTGGCAAATATCATACTATCATGAAGAGCCTGGCCAACGTGCAAGTATGTCTTGAAATATTAATTTAGCTTAACACATTGCCTGCACATTAAATGAAAAAAATACCTTTTCTATTTCTAAATTCTTCTGCTGTGTTTCCACCTGGTGACTGAATTCTGATGTGCGTGCAATCTATAGCTGATACTACACGAGGGAACCTTGCAATTTCATAAAATTCTTGTTGTGTTTTTTTTATTTCTTCTTCATTACCTGGTAATTTCACAAAGGTTTGTCTCAAAGATGCGATGGCATCAGCACATTTTTTTATAATACGACATGCAGTCGAATTGTGCATTCCTCCAAAATCACCAACAGTGATGTAGAAACTCCCAGTAGCAAAGAATCTCAAAGTAATTAAAGTTGTAACATGGGCGGGATACACTGATTTCTTTGGGTTTTGTTCTCAATTTTATCTTTTATCAAAAACAACAAATATTGCACTGACTCTTCCTTAAGTCTGAATCGACGATGGAATTCAGTTGAATCCCACATCTTTAGGTGATCGACCCTCTCTCTTATAATCCTTTTTTTTCTTCTCACACTAGGATTAATATACTCATTTATAATTATTTCTTCCTCAATTGCTATGTCGTCAACAGTATCAAAAACTTCCATTGTTAATGAAATAGTGAAATAAACACTTGCAAAACACGAAAACTAACCTCAAACTTCCTAACTTCAATGTCGTTTATCTAAGGAATAAGCGCTTATTGGTCGGTCAAAGGGACAGATAACTTTATTCTTTGAATAAGGGAGTTATTCGTCGAATAACGCTTATCTGACTATTGAACAACTGATTTTTTTGCTATCTATGGAATAAATCCTATCTGGCTGTTTATGAGGCTGAGGTTTGAAAAATCGGCCCTTAGTTAAATAAGATCGTGAGCATTGCTTATCTCAACCTGTAAACAAACAAGTGTTGTTTTATATGTTTCACCGACTACATTAAATGGGAAAAACATATTATACGAAAGAAGAAATCACTATTGCCCAGAAGAATCAAGAAGAAATGGGAAACCAACTGCAACAATTTTGGCTAATAATTATAGTAAGACGTACTCAAAAAAAGTTTTTGATTCTTAAAATATTTTAAGTGGTTTAAGTGCACGGTGCTTCATAGTTTGTGTGATAAAGTAAAAATGAAGCTTGCAGTCGCGACTCAAGTACGGTACCGCGTACCCAAGGGACCCCGACAATTTCGTGTTGTTTACTCAGATGAAATTGAGGTAATTATTTTACTTTGTTTTTTCTGCACAATAATGCATTTATTTATTTTTGAAATACTAATTGAAAGTCATCTAAGTGATTTTATGCAGCACAATAATAATATAATATGCCTATTGTTGTAGAAATGGCAAACAGACAAACCTCACAACAGATAGAAGCCTTAGTGGAGTTCCTGGAGCGAAATCCAGGAATAGCACGAGGTCTCCTACGGACGCAGCAAGCTAAAGTAGAAATTAGTCGAAAGTGGCAGGAGTTTGCTGCTACTACAAATGCCTTGGGTGGGGTAATAAAAGATAAGCAGGCTTGGGCCAAGGTAAGCGAGTGTGGCATACTTACCTCCTTATCCTGAAAATAAACTTAATTAATAAACACTTCAGTAAACTTACCTTGTATTGTATAGATATATATCATAAACATATAAATATAAATTATACTGAGTTTATATAAAATACATAGTTAAATACATAGTAAAAATAATATTATATTAACTTTCTATAGGTAGTTAAATTGTTCTTTTCTTGTATAAATAAATACAAATAACTACTTAAACTACATAAATAATATTGTATAATAAACTACACTTAAACACACTTAGTATTATATAATATATCATTTTCATAAAACATAAATACTAATAAATAGTGGAAATAATTAAATTGTTAACTGAGTATTAAGTAACGGCAGAAATCGGAAAGCGGTCGTAACGCGAAATGTAAATACTACATTAATCCACGCAGGCCGACGTCACAATACTTGTTCATAGAATCACGCGCCGCGGGAACTGCGAGACCGGTTCGCCAGTCAGCCACACGTTTCCGTCGCAGACTCACGTCGCTCCGCTCTGCCGCGCCGCCATAGCTTACGCATATTGTTTACGTATACTTACTTCGCTGTATCTTATGTCTAATCTTCCAATCTCTTCTTAATCTTCTGCTCTTCTACATGGTGTCTTCTCTTGTGCTTGTGCTGTGCTGTATCTTGAACTGTGACTATCTATTCTATCAAAACTGTTGTGCTTGTGCTGAATAAACTCTTAAGGATTTACGTGAGTTATCTATTATCATAATTCACCCCTCCTTCCACACTGGTGACCCTATACAAACTGAATACGAATCAAGAAGAAAGAATAAACAAATAAGATCAAGAGGATACAGTAAACAGTAAGCAATTTGAATAATACGAGTATGTCGAAAGACGGTAGAATAACCGATGACGCAGCCGCCGCCACGCCAGACCCGGAAAAAGGGTCGTTTACACCGCACGATCTTTACCGTGTCGGAATCCGACTTCCTCCATTTTGGCCCGAAGAGCCCGCGGTGTGGTTCGCGCAAATAGAAGGCAGCTTCGCATTATCGAAAATCAAGGATGATGAGACGAAATACCACTACGTCAGCGCACAATTGGAACACCGATATGCGGCGGAGGTTAAAGACATTCTTGTTAATCCACCGGCAACTCGTAAATATGAAACCCTCAAGGCAGAACTAATCAAGAGGTTATCGGCATCCAGGGAGAAAGAAGTAACTCAGCTCCTGATGCACGAAGAGCTCGGAGACCGACGTCCATCGCAGTTTCTACGCCACCTGCGTCACCTAGCAGGCAAGGATATACCGGACGATTTTATCCGCACGATCTGGACCAGTCGTTTGCCAACCAGCCTGCAGACAGTCATCGCGTCGCAACCTGAGTCTACGCTTCAGGCACTCGCAGATCTCGCTGACAAGGTGCATGATATGGTGCCTTCCGCGCCCCAAGTTGCATCCGCAGACGCAGTACCAGGGTCCCTACTGGAAAAGCTCACCCGGGAGATTGCAGAGCTCAGCCGCCAGGTCAAAACCCTCTCCATGAACAATGCCGGAAGATCCCGCTCACGACAGAGAGACGGCCAGAACATCAAAAGTCGTACCCGCTCACAATCGAGTTATCGGAAGTTCCCCAACTGCTTCTACCACAACAAATATGGTGACAACGCTCGCATTTGTGCCAAACCATGCGATTACCAGCAGGGAAAAGCCAGCGGCAGTCGCTAATGGCGACAGGCGATTGCCCCATCTCTTCTGGTCGCCTATTCGTCACGGACCGTGATACGAAGACCCAGTTTTTGGTCGACACTGGTAGCGATCTCTGCGTCTTCCCCCGCACGGCCTTGAAAACAAGACGACCAAAAACTGCTTACGAGCTCTTCGCGGCTAACGGATCACCGATCCCCACATATGGAATGATTCAGCTCGAACTCAATCTCGGCCTTCGCAGAGTTTTCTTATGGCGTTTCATCATTGCTGACGTCAGCAAGGCTATCATCGGCGCCGACTTCTTGTCGCATTATGGCTTGATCGTCGATTGCCGCAACCGCCGTCTCATCGATAACCACACTTCGTTGTCGACAATTGCAGCACCTGCTTTTTCATCTGACGCCATTTCATCTGTCAAGACAATCGTTGGTGAGTCGAAGTACATCGAACTTCTTCGAGAATTTCCGGAGATCACTCGACCACCAGGCACTCATCGGGTTATTACTCACAGCACAGTCCACTATATTCGGACTACGCCCGGACCACCCGTTCACTGCACGCCAAGACGACTGGATCCCGAAAAACTCAAGATCGCGAAGCAGGAGTTCAATGACATGCTAAAGGCTGGAACAGCCAGACCATCGGAGAGCCCATGGTCGTCACCGCTACACCTAGTTCCCAAAAAGGATGATGGCTGGCGACCATGCGGTGACTACCGTGTGTTGAACGCACGCACAATTCCGGATCGATACCCGATTCGACATATCCAGGACTTTACGCAGAACATATCTGGATGCAGGATCTTCTCAAAAATTGACCTTGTGAAGGCTTATAATCAAATACCGGTCAATCCCGAGGATATTTCAAAGACTGCAATCACAACACCGTTTGGAATGTTTGAATTCCCTTATATGACCTTTGGGCTCCGAAATGCGGGTCAAACATTCCAGCGGTTTGTCGACGAGATGACGAGGGATCTTGATTTCTGCTACAGCTACCTGGACGATTTTCTTATATTTTCCCCTGATTTGGAAAGCCATTTTCAGCACCTCCAGAAGCTATTCACACGCCTGAAGAAATTCGGAATGGTTATAAATCCATCGAAATGTGTCTTCGGGGCAGAAGAGGTCACTTTCCTCGGATGCGTAGTGTCATCGGCTGGTATCAAACCTATGGACAGTAAGGTCGAAGCTATCAAGCAGTATCCCATCCCGAAAAACGTACGGGATCTTAGAAGGTTCCTAGGAATGCTAAATTTCTATCGACGCTTCCTCAAAGACGCTGCGAAATCACAAGTCTTACTTCACGACCTGCTAACCGGAACGGTCAAAGGTTCTCATCCCGTGACGCTCACTGGTGCCACGTTGACAGCGTTTGAAGACTGCAAACAAAGCCTTTGCGACGCTGCTCTCTTGGCTCACCCAGATATGAATGCGAAATTGGCTCTAGTCACAGACGCTTCTGATACCACCATTGGTGCCGTGCTGCAACAACGTGTAAACGACGAGTGGGAACCATTAGCTTTCTTTAGTCGCAAGCTAAACTCAGCGCAGAAAAAATATTCTCCATATGACCGCGAGCTATTAGCCATATATGAGTCTATAAAACACTTTCGTCATCTAGTGGAGGCACGCCATTTTACGGTCTACACGGACCATAAGCCCATCTGCTTCGCCTTCCAACAGCGAAAGGATAAATGCTCGCCACGACAATTTCGTCATTTGGATTTTATATCCCAATTCACCACCGACCTGCAACATATATCCGGGAAAGATAATGTTGTAGCAGATGCCCTTTCAAGGATAGAGGAACTGGTACAACCTGTTGAACTGGAAAAGATAGCCTTGTCACAAACTTCTGACTTAGAGCTGAAGCAGATCTTGAATGGAGATACATCTCTGAAAATTGAGAAATTAGATTTACCTGGAACACGGACGAAGTTATACTGTGACGTATCAAAGCAGACACCTCGCCCGTATGTACCGAATGAGTGGAGGAAAAAGGTTTTCGACAGCTTGCACTCCCTCAGTCATCCAGGGATCAATGCCACAACTAAACTGGTCACGGAGCGATACGTGTGGCCTAACATTAATAAGGATTGTCGTGAATGGGCAAAATCTTGTCATGCTTGTCAAACCACCAAAATTACACGACACGTCACTCCTTCCTTTGGCTCGTTCAATCTGCCACGCGCTCGATTCCAGCACATCCACATCGATTTGGTTGGTCCACTACCACCATCAGATGGCTTTCGATATTGCCTCACTGCAGTCGACAGGTTTACCAGATGGCCCGAGGCAATACCATTGATGGATATAACGGCTGAAACAGTCGCCAAAGCCTTCGTCAGTAACTGGATCGCCAGATATGGATGCCCCGTCGAAGTAGTCACAGACCGCGGGAAGCAATTTGAATCGGCCCTAATGAAGCAACTTGCTGAACTCGCCGGATTCCAACGGAACAGGACCACTGCATACCACCCTGCAAGTAATGGGATGGTTGAAAGGATGCATCGGCAGCTGAAGACAGCAATAAAATGTCATGAAAGCCAAAATTGGACAGAGAGCTTACCTTTGGTCTTGCTTGGAATGAGAACAACTTTCAAGCCAGACATCCAAGCATCGCCCGCCGAACTTGTATATGGCGAAACACTGCGGTTGCCCGGAGACTTTCTTCAAGCCCGCAAAACAAATCAAACGACTGACGTCACCAACTTTGCAGCGCGGCTTCGCTCCATTATGGGCACAATCCGTCCTCAGCCGGCATCCAAACACTGTGGGAGAAATATTTTCGTTTTCAAAGACTTACCTTCTGCTACCCATGTCTACGTCAGAGATGACAGTGTGAAGGGAGCTCTGCAACCCGCATATTCAGGACCTTACCCAGTGGTGCAGCGAGGAGATAAAGTATATAAATTGCTAATGAAAGGTAAAGAACAGACTGTCACAATAGAACGACTAAAACCAGCGTACTCACTTACCTTTGATGATCAGCTCGCGAAGACGGAGACAGCTGCACCCGAAAACCTGAAAGAAAATGTTAAACTTATTAAGACTCGCTCAGGAAGGGAGATCAGATTTCCTGACTACTATCGCCCGCCCTAGGTCGGTCTCTGGGGGGGAGAACTGTGGCATACTTACCTCCTTATCCTGAAAATAAACTTAATTAATAAACACTTCAGTAAACTTACCTTGTATTGTATAGATATATATCATAAACATATAAATATAAATTATACTGAGTTTATATAAAATACATAGTTAAATACATAGTAAAAATAATATTATATTAACTTTCTATAGGTAGTTAAATTGTTCTTTTCTTGTATAAATAAATACAAATAACTACTTAAACTACATAAATAATATTGTATAATAAACTACACTTAAACACACTTAGTATTATATAATATATCATTTTCATAAAACATAAATACTAATAAATAGTGGAAATAATTAAATTGTTAACTGAGTATTAAGGAACGGCAGAAATCGGAAAGCGGTCGTAACGCGAAATGTAAATACTACATTAATCCACGCAGGCCGACGTCACAATACTTGTTCATAGAATCACGCGCCGCGGGAACTGCGAGACCGGTTCGCCAGTCAGCCACACGTTTCCGTCGCAGACTCACGTCGCTCCGCTCTGCCGCGCCGCCATAGCTTACGCATATTGTTTACGTATACTTACTTCGCTGTATCTTATGTCTAATCTTCCAATCTCTTCTTAATCTTCTGCTCTTCTACATGGTGTCTTCTCTTGTGCTTGTGCTGTGCTGTATCTTGAACTGTGACTATCTATTCTATCAAAACTGTTGTGCTTGTGCTGAATAAACTCTTAAGGATTTACGTGAGTTATCTATTATCATAATTCACCCCTCCTTCCACACGAGCAATAAAATACATATATTTTAGCAATGTTAATCTTTAATATTAATAACTAAATCACAATCATTTGCTTTCCATGGCTTAGTACTGGGCTGAAAAGAAATCTGCCCTGAAGAAGCTCTGCCAGCATCGGGCTCAGTCAATGAGGCGCACAGGGGGTGGCTTTGACATACTGACCGAGCTGTCACTACTCGAGCAGAGGTTGGTGACCCTGTTGGACCCCTCCCGCGACCGCGCGTTCTGTCGACGCACGTAGTAGTATTAGAGACGCCACCAAGTGTAAGGCTCCACGCTCCCTCAGTGTAAATATTATTAGGTGTTCTGTGTGTACCTTTTTCATTTGTATTGTGTTTTTTTTTTGTAATTTAGTAACTTTATCAACTCTACAATATTATTTAATATTAGTACACATTAAGTCGTCTGTCGGCGTCGGTCGTGAGTGCCTGCGGACGCGTGAGATTTCAACTGACCGCTGACTCAATGTCGATTATAATGGCCTCCAATATATAAGTTAAGTGTGCAAATTGCATTATTGTTATTAAAGAACTTTTAGCGTTCCTAGTGAATGTGTTGGACTATATGGACGAGGAAAGTATCCACCAGCTGGTGACAAGATTAAAAATGTACAGCGAGAATGTTTTCTGCATGGCGATCAAATTTTATAATGAACTGCCAGTAGACATTAGAGAGACAAGCACATTTATTAAATTCAAACGTAAATTATTTGACTGGCTCTTGGGTAAATGTTTTTACGATATTAAGGAATTGTTCCAGATGCATTGACAATTGTAATTAATATGCAGGTTTATTGTTACTTCTATTATTATAAATTATTGATAATTGTATAAATTCTTATAATCTAAATGTTTTCTTATAACCTATGTAAATTTAATACTTTGACATTCCTACGCCATACGGCAGAATATGTTGCACTTCCATTTGTGAACAGCTACTCATATTACCTTATTCTATGGAATATATAAATGGTTTCTATTCTATTCCACTTCTTTCGATGTGGAGAGTGTAGTGATAACTACAAATTAATCTTGCACTTGTTGCCTGCCTTGTATAAATATTGTATTCAAACATTATTTGATTTGAAAAACATTAAGTAAGTAAGACAGGCGACCGAATCGTGTGGAATGAGCATTGCGAGACGGAATGTCAAATCAAGGATTGGGGTTTGGTCTCTTCCCTTGTGATCAGCGCCATGAATAAGATGGCCTGCATAATTTAATTACTTTTTGGTTGGAGTTCTGCCTTCGCCGCACCCGGCTATCAATGGGATTATTATAACCTTTGGTTGTTAAATTCGCGATATGCGCGAGTAAAACGAAGAACCTTCACCGCTGCGACATCATCGGGGAATCTTTTTTTTTTTTTTTGATTCGCCACGTGCCATGGTGGTCCACGCGCCTTCCTGGTCGGGAATACAACGCCTCCCTGAGTTCTTCCCATCGCCCTTTCCAGACCGTGGGCTGCATGCCACAGCGCTAATCCCGTCGTTGGTGACACCAAGGGAATGTTACACGGATCCTAATCTAAGTCCGAGGCCGCATCGTAGCCTCCGATTCTGTGTTCCTGTATTGGCTTGGCGCAGACCCTAGAGCAGGGTTTCTCAAAGAGGGGTACGCCATTCGAGGGCAAGGGGTACGCGACAAGATTTACGTAATGGCGGCTTGATAACTGGCAGACGCGCACGACCGACACGCATGGTGGCGCGCGCGCGACTGACTGAATGAATTCGTAGCGTAGCTCGCTCGCTCTCGCGCAAGTCGCGCGCCACGCCGCCCTCTCCGGCCCCCGCACTGCCCGTCACGAGTACTTACACTGTACTCCGTGTTTGATTAATTTGTTTTACTTTAATGTGTGAGCATATGCGCTTTTTTCGTTGACATTAAAATAAAAACAAAGTACTTTCAATACATTCACGCAGTTAGCTAGTTTTCAAAATGGATGAGTGGTTAAAAACTGGGTCATTACGCAGAAAATGTCCAAGTAATACATCCAGTTCGCAACCTGCACAAAGTACATTTACTCCAATTGACAATACGACAAAAAAATATATAGTCAAAATAAAAAATACCATTTCTAGATTTACTTTTGTAGAGCACAGGAAAAATAATTTAAGAATTTTAATTTCAATATTTACGGAGAAAAAAAATAAATTCGAAAAACCTATGCGTGACGTCACATCTCGACCAGTTTATATTCGTTTTTCTTTGCCTTCATCGTCACTCCAAAAAAAGTATAAAATGTCAATAAAAAGTGTTTGACAGTTGACAGCTGACATTAATGACAAATTGTCACATCGCTTCCGTTATTGGTCTAGTGTTGAGGATTATCGATAATATTACTTTCGATAATTTTAGAACCGATAGTTTTTCTCTCTAATATCATGTACGCTATTGATAGTTTCGATAGCTCAGGGCGCGACAGTAAGTAATATAGACTGAGTGCAAAACCAGCGTTGTAGCTTATTGCACACACTACATAAGGCTGTGCTGTAACCTATTTGGCAATATTCTCTTTGTAACATTTACTTTTAAAGATAAGTATAATAGGTAATAATATTATTGTATGTTTTTGTGCCGAATAAAGAATTTTCTTTCTTCTTTTCTCGATAGTATTCCAGCTCACAAAAAATAACCTATCGAGACGAGACTATTGGTAGTTTTGTATTTTCGCTCGCATACGCAAATGAAAAAATATTGATTGATAGTATCGATTGGATAGGTATTGTTTTGTTTTCTCTTAAACTATCGATAGTCTATCGATAGTTGACTATTTCGCCAACACTACAATAGGGCATAACATGGGCATAATCTTTTCTTCCAAATCTTCTTTGGTTATTTGGTATCCAGCGTCCGTCCATTTTTCTCTCCATATAATAAAACGTAGTGATTATATGCTCTTTGCATATACATACACCTTACTTAAAATGGACACTGAGGAAGAAACTTGGGAACCGATGAAGTTTCTATTCTGTTTTGTAACCACATGCAGAAATAGTTCCACGAGGACACCAAGCAAGATATTTTTCAAGGTTCCATTCATAAATCGTCGAGCTTGGTGTGAAGCAGCTGGTCGTTCCGATGTGTCCACGTCCAGTTTAAATATATGCGAGGATCATATTAACGTAAGTATCTACTTTAACCATTTTGAATAACTGATATTTAGGTAAAAAATTGTACTTATCTATTGTATTCCAATCTTCTGATAATGTTCGTCGTTCAAGTCTCGTTTGTGCAGCGTATGTCTTAGTGTTAATACAGCCATCTTATAAATTTAAGTATTTTAGTGGAACTACCTAGTAATAATAATAGTAATATGGATGATTATCCATGTCCTCCCATTTGTTACAAATCAACTTACAATATTTATTTATTAGTTTTTCGGGGGTCTTACAGCTAAATAACAACTATGTATTAAGTACCACATTGAAACTATGCTAATAACAAGACTCCGAGAATATGGGTGAAATGTTTCCATTATGAGAGGACTGATCACCCGTCTGGTGCTTTCACTGGCTTCCCCAAAAAGTAAATAATAAAAGTAATACTTACAGTATTGTAATTTAATATGACATTTATTTTATTTTAGGTTGAAGAAGATATTGAAAACTATCTTCAATGGAAATTGGGGAAATATCAGCCTCGCTTAAGAAGTTCCGTACCTAAAACATTACTAAGCATGAAACTATATGAATCTGCCATACCTCTGGCTACTTCTACAGAACAGGATATTCCACAGCTGCCTGGATGTTCAAGACACATGTTTGCAGAAGAAAAATTTGTTCAATGCATAACAAATGTGAAAGATACCAGCACACAAGTAAATATTTCAATGGTTGACCAAGCAATCAATACCATATCAAGAAAAAGGCAGGTATTTCCATGTCAAGTGGAGGATATTTCCACAGAAGAAGAATATTTGCCTTCAACACAAGGAAGTACAGTTGAAGTATCAGGACACGAAACTAATACAGATTCTACAATTAAAGAAAATGAAGTGCCGAATTTTAAAGCCATTGTAGAAAAATATTGTTTAAGATACTTGGGTGTTCCAAAAAACTACTTTTGGTTAATTGAATATATATGCAATGATACAAAAACACCGAAAATCCATATTATAACAGTTCTTTTTAAATTAAAACATGGAGATCCATTTTATAAAATATCTGATCTGTTCAGTATTTCAGAGCGTACCCTTCAACGAATTTTTCCAAGAGTCTTGGACATGTTGGCAACAATTTGTACTCAATTTATTTTTTGGCCTTCAGATGTGGACATTAAAAAAAACTTGCCTATGTCCTTCCGAAGCAAGTCTGATTATGCAAATGTGCAAAGCATTATAGATTGCTTTGAAGTTGAAATCGAGAAGCCCAATAAACCCATTGAGCAGTCAGCTACATGGTCTCAATACAAAGGTTGCAACACAATAAAATTTTTAATAAGCTCTACTCCTGATGGTTTTATCAACTTTATATCCAAAGGTTATGGAGGCAGGATCTCAGATGTAAAATTAGTGGAGGAAAGTGGTTACATTGATTGTGTGAAACAAAACTCGGTGGTTTTAGCAGATAGGGGCTTCAAGCATGTAGAAAGCATTTTACAAAAAAAATCTGTAAAACTACTTCGTCCCCCTTCTGTTGCTGCTAATAAAAAAATGACCAAAGCGGAGGCAATTGAATCAAAAGTCATTGCTAGCCTTCGCATTCATATAGAACGAGTAATACGGAGAGTGAGATTATTTAAATTCTTAAAACCTCATTCTACTATTAACAATAAGTTGGTGAACTGCGTGGATGATGCAGTTATTGTAGCTTGTGGGTTGATAAATTTACAATCACCCATTATAAAGAAGTTTTAGCTTTAGTTAGGATTAAATCTTTTCCTTTGAATAAAAATGCTATTAAAATAACTCTTTTTTTTTTAGCCTATCCACACTAATATTATAAAGAGGTAAGATTTGTTTATTTGTTTGTTTGTTTGTAACGAATAGGCTCCGAAACTACTGGACCGATTTTTAAAATTCTTTCACCGTTTAGTAGCTACACTATCCCTGAGTGTTATAGGCTATATTTTATTTCCAAAATATTTAGGGATCCTTACTAAAACTTTAATAATGTAACCCAAGTTGTGCAAAAATAACTAAATATTTACCCGTGCGAAGCCGGGGCGGGCTGCTAGTATTTTATAAACCTGCACTCTAGTTGATGATTGTGTGTGTGTGAAATGGAGAAGGCAATGGCAAACTCATTGCCAAGATAGTTGTGTATGTTTCATTCCATATAATGACCATAAGTCACGAGGAATACAACTAAAGCAGGATATGCATTCCATACAATGACCATAAGTCATGAGGAATACGACTAAAGCAGGATATTTATTTATACTCTAGTAGCATCCAGAAATATTATTGATTCTATTGCTTCTCTCTCTAAAATAATCAACTTTTATTCACTTTCATATAGGTAATATAAATCTTGATTTCTTATCTATGCTAACATTAAAGACTGGAATGAATAACCTACATTTAATTAAGCACCTAGGTAGGCGTACCCTTCATTTCCAAGACATTTTGATAAAGAAGTGACTGATTGGATAATAATAATAATGAACAATATCATGGTTGTAATAATAAAACTAGATATTTAGGCGAAAATGAATTATATTTGACTTAAACATACTTAAAGTTATTGAACACATTCAATAATATTTTTAAAAATGTACTGCTGCCAGAAATTCACGGCACCTTCTAAAAGATTCAAAATATATGGTTTATCATACTGCACCCATATTTTTATTATGTTTTTATTTTCTTCAAATTTTGGGTCTGCAATGCAAAAAAGCCCTTTTTCTTTATTTGCTGCATACATTTGCAGCATTATCTGTGCTTTGTACTGCTCTGTTATTTGGTTATTTTCATTTACATAATTTTTTAATGAGCTTTCCTTATATGGACATTTTATTTCTACAACATAGGTGTCCGTGATTCCATCTGGTGAGGCTCCTATAATGCCAGAGATGAGCATGAAGCCACAGTCCCTTATCTCCACACCAAGTTCATTCTCAAGCTGTCTTTTGACAATTTTCTCCAGACGTTTGCCTCTTTGTATGGCTCGGGTTTCAGGGACCTTATAAACCCCTAATATGGATTTAACCAATACCCCATTTGCAGTTGTGCATCTTGTGGTGTTATAAATATTGGAGGCAGTAACTCTCCCCTGTCGCAAAGAATGCCATAAAACACTGTTCACTTGGGTTTTGGTAGCTTGTTCAATTTTATTGACTAACTCTTTTGTGATTAGGTGGTCACTGTATGACCTAAAATTATCGAAACTTATTCCTATATCTTTAAACTGTTTATAAAAAGATAACATTATGTAAAATACACTGTAATCTTCTAAACATTCTGTTTTGTACTTCGTGTAATTGACCAGGAGAGACATAGTTGATTTTCTTTTTTTGCATTCTTCCAATACATTTCGCAAAGTTATAGTTGTATTAATTTTATCAAAATTTCGCTTTTTACCAATATTTGACGCTGGTAATGGCTTATCACTTGTGATGGCTTCACTGAGCTTTGGTTTCTGCCAGTAACAAGTGATAGATGTTACCGATGGCTCTTCAGTTCTTTTAATAAGCCAGTGTGCAAAACAGATTCCGTGTTTGCAACCACCTGCAGATGCAGCACAGTCATCACAGTTTATGTCTTCAATCATTTCAGTCTCTTCACTTATTTTAACAGAAACTGTGTACATCTTCGATCGAACCCTATGCTCTGGAGTGACCTTTGCTTTCAAAATGCAGTCACTTCCTTCCCTCTTAACTTCAACGTAACCAATCGCAGAGTCAACGTAGGAGTCCCGAGACGACATAAGTATTTTCGCTCCTCTTATTTCACTAGCATTGTACACATCATTGTTGTGCATGTATTCCAGAAGCATCGGAAGATCTACTTTTGGAAGATTTCGGCTATCGGCGCGTACAAATCCCTCGCTAGTCTTCATTTTCCAGACGTAAATGTAGAAATAGGCAGTAAGACATGTCGAAAATAGAAAATTTTAGGTGAAAAATATCAATCAATGGCGGACGCAAATGCATTTGATGCAATGCAAGCGTAGCCGCTGTAGCGTCGGTTTTAGGTGGCGTTTATAAAATAAAAACCGCGTCTTTAATGTACGTATTTGGTATTTCTTTACAAGAAGTTTACAAAACATGTTATGATGACATGACATTCGACATTTTAGGTTACTATTTGATTTTACATCTGTCAGACATACAGATATTTTTTTCCGGAAACTCAGCAGAGTGAGGCAAAGATATCGTTTTTCAAACTGGTCTCAGCGTTTCGTCACTTCCGGAAAAATAAATAATTTTTTCAAAAATTTATATCTCAGTAAATATAATTCCAAAAAAAAAACTAAAAGATATGGGTCGATTTTTTTATTCCCCTCTATCCAAAAAAAAATTAAAAAAGGCATGTAATTTTTTTGTCGTGTTGTCAATTGCGTCTACTTCTGCTGAAAGTTCAGTTTTAAACGAAAATCCTGCGACATCGAGAGAACAAGAAAACCCAATAACATCATCGACAAAAAAAAGGAAATATGACGAAGATTATCTGAAAATTGGATTTACGTGCAAAGAAGAATCTCAGTACCCAGAGCCACAGTGTGTAATATGTTCAGAAGTTCTCGCAAATAGCGTGATGAAGCCATCATTGCTGCGAAGACATTTGGAAACAAAACATCCGCAGTACGTAGACAAACCTATAGATTTTTTTGTTCGAAAAAAGAAAGAGTTGGATTCTTCGAAAAAGACTATGAAAACCGTTTTGGCTACTAACTCTGAATATTTACGTGCGTCTTTCCTTGTGGCATATAAAATTGCAAAGACCGGCAAGCCATACAATATTGCTGAAGAGTTGATTTTACCAGCAGCTAAAGATATGGTCAGTTGTGTATTGGGAGATAAGTTTTCGAAATTGTTGGATAAAATACCACTTTCAAATGATACAGTTACACGTCGCATTCATGAAATGGCACATGATGTTGAACATCAACTCGCGCAACGATTACAAAATAATTATTACGCGATTCAAGTTGATGAATCAACAGATATTAGTGGATTACCGAATTTACTTGGGTTTATTAGATATGTGTATCCATACTAATATTATAAATGCGAAAGTTTGGATGTGAGTTTGTGAGTTTGTGAATTTGTGAGTTTGTGAGTTTGTGAGGATGTTTGTTACTCAATCACGCAAAATCTACTGGACGGATTTCGATGAAATTTGGTACAGAGGTAGATAATGACCTGGAATAGCACATAGGCTACTTTTTATCCCGGGAAAAAGCACTGTTCCCGTGGGAAATTCACGCGGGCGAAGCCGCGGGCAAAAGCTAGTATAAAAATAAATGTGAAGAAGATTTTTTATTTTGTAAGACCTTGGAGTCTACTACGAAAGGAGAAGATATTTTTAACACTATTAATGATTTTATTGAAAAACATGGCATTGATTGGACAAAGTGCGTTGGCATATCCACTGACGGTGCAAAGGCCATGACAGGAAGGATATCTGGACTAATATCCAGGATTAAAAATCTCGCTCCTGAAGTCAAAACTGTGCATTGTGCGTTGCACAGAGAAGCATTGGCGAGCAAGAAAATACCTGATGATTTAAAAACAGCGCTTTCAGAGGTCGTCAAAATAATCAATTACATAAAAGCGCGACCGCTAAATTCAAGACTTTTCACATTATTATGCCGAGACATGGGTAGTGAACATGTTTCACTACTGCTACACTGTGAAGTTCGCTGGTTGTCAAAAGGCAGGATGTTAGCTCGGTTTGTTGAACTTCGTCACGAAATCTATATATTTTTGAAAGACAGTGACTTCAACCTTAAATTCCGATTGGAAGATGAAACATGGCTTAAAAGAGTAACTTATTTAGCTGACATTTTTTCTTGTCTCAATGAAACGAATGCTTCTATGCAAGGATCCACATGCAGTGTATTCACTGTGCTCGACAAAATAAACGCACTTATAAAAAAAATAGAATTTTGGAAAACCTGCTTGAGATCAAATATCTTTGAATGTTTTCCTCTTTTGCATGAATTTATCACGACGAACGCCTTATCCGTGGATTCCGAAATGAAGGCTGAAATTGTTCTGCATCTTTCTCAGCTCTCCGACGAACTGAAAAGGTATTTTCCGGATATTGATCATGCTCAAGATGGCTGGATTCGTAATCCGTTTGCGGTCACGAACGAGAGCATAATATCTAGTTTGACTATTGGTGCGGTTCGTAGCAGGTGACGACTGGATGAGCGAACGGAGATCAATAAAAGGTGGTCTTCAGGTTTTAACAATAATTATTGCTAAAGATACTTTTACATTACAGAGTTAAAAATATAGCTAAATAGCACTGTTGTGATGCGCTCGTGAATGCGTACTGGCCGGCGCGGCCGTGACATTGAAAGGTGAGGCGACGATTCCGTCTCCCGCACCCCGCGTCTTTAGCAGCTGAGGGATGCGTTAACAAGCTGGCCCCCTTGGAACGTGTGGTTCCAACGTTGGTAGTGGGCAGAGCCTATTGTAAGCTCTCCGGATGGTGCCTGTGGTGGTCCGAACGTCTACCACCCGGTTGATGCCGTCGGTGCCTGGATACACTGCGACGATCCTGCCTAGCAGCCATCTTGTCGGTGGGCTCCGATCATCCTTCACTAGTACCATGTCATTTAGGTGTGGTTGGCTGCCATCTTTTCCCCATTTGCTCCTTCTTTGTAATTCCTGAACGTATTCCTTGTAATATCGTTTCCAAAAATGGTTTTTCAAAACATGTATACGATTGTACCTGCTGAGGGTATTTAGTGGTGCATCTTCCACCTGGGGTGCAGGTAACATTGTGTGTGGCCGTCCAATTAAAAAATGTAACGGTGTGAGGGGAACTAAATCGTTAGGATCGGAGGAGATGGGAGTTAGAGGTCTTGAATTCAAGATTGCCTCTATTTGTATCAACACGGTATTTAATTCTTCATAGTCTAAGTTAGCCTCAGAAATAACGCGCTTAAGGTGATGCTTGACCGACTTAACTGACCCTTCTGCTAACCCATTAAAATTGGGGCTGTAGGCTGGGGAGAATTTAAAATTAATATTGAGTTCGGACGCATGAGAAACTATATGTTCGTTATTTAATTTTAGTAATCTAGACAATTCATTGAAGGCTCCAACAAAATTGGTGCCATTGTCTGAAAAAATAGTATGGGGTCTCTCCCTACGAGCGACAAATCTATGGAGAGCCGCCAAGAAACCTTGCGTCGACATCTCGGTGACAAGCTCTATGTGTACCGCTCTAGTGGCTAAACATACAAATATGCATATATATGCCTTTTTTAACCTGCATCCTCTACCCTTTCTGTCCGCTATCAAGATTGGTCCAGCATAATCTACAGCAGTGTTGGAGAAAGGATATTCTGCTTGTAACCTTTGCTCTGGGAGGTTACCCATAATAGGTTGAAAAGCTCTACCTGAGAATCTGCAGCATTTGTAACAATCGTGAGTTACCTTCCTAGTGAGCTTACGGCCATTGATTATCCAATATGTATGACGAAGTGTCGCTAACAGCAGTTGTGGACCTGCATGCAATGAAATTACATGATGATACTCTACCATCATGCGTGTTATGTGGTGGGATGCATGTAAAAGAATTGGATATTTAGTATTATAATCCATGTTTGAATTTGAGAGTCGGCCACCTACTCGTAAAAGTCCCGTCTCATCAATGAAAGGATTTAAATTCAAAAGTTTATTTTTTGTGGGCAAAGACCCATTATTCTTTAAGAGTGAAATTTCTTTGTTAAACATTTTATTTTGAACAATTCGACATAGAGATAAGGTAGCAGAATTTAATTCTGATAATGATAATGGACCAATTTTATTCTTACTATTGCGGCAATTATGAATAAATCTAAAAATATATGCTATTATACGCTGCATTTTACCAAAATTTGAATATTTTTCAGTAAAATCATCTGAAATTTCATCAGAAAGATGACATAATAACCTTGTTTCAGGTAAGTTCTCAATATTTAAATTCTGAGGCTGTTGAGGCCACTGTATATCTGTGTGATGTAGGAAATATGGACCTCCCCACCACAATTGTGAGTTTCTAAGTTGCTCAGGGTTGAGCCCTCGGGACCCTATGTCAGCTGGGTTCAAATCTGTTGGAACATGGTGCCACTGAGAAGGATTTGAATATTGTGTTATTTCATTAACTCTATTGTAAACAAATTGTTTGAGATTTTTCTTAGAACTCCTAAGCCATCCCAACACAATGGTCGAATCACTCCAAAAATGTTGAATGTCAATTTTTAGACGAAATGATTCAGTAACCTTTTTTGCCAATTGCGTTCCTAAGAGAGCCGCACATAACTCTAGCCTAGGCATAGTCAAGCGTTGTTTAAGTGGAGACACTCTACTCTTTGCCAATGATAAGTTAATTGTTACGTCACCATTTTTCGATACAGAACGTACGTATACACATGCTGCGTACGCCTTAATGCTGGCATCACAGAATGTGTGCAACTCAACCCTCTCGAATGAATCCCACAACACTAATCGTGGAATTTCTATTTTATTTAAGTGTGGTAACGTAAGTATAAAATTATTCCATTGTAATTGAATCTCATTGGGTAACTCGTCATCCCATGATATGTTTTTTGCCCATAATGATTGCAAAATTATTTTTGCTTGTAACATGCAAGGAGTGATCAAACCCAGTGGGTCAAAAACCTGAGCAATTGTAGCCAAAATGGTGCGTTTGTTAGAGAGTGTGCTAGCTGAATGGGCGTCCGTTGATGAAAATAATAACATGTCATTTTTACATGACCATAGGAGGCCCAGTGTTTTGGAATGTGAATCTTTACATAAATTGAGCAATTCATCGTTATTATTTTCACCAACAATCTGATTCAGTATGTCTTCGTTGTTAGAATGCCACTTGCGAAGGTAAAATTTTGCACTTTCTAACTCCTTGATAACACCTTTGCATGTGTGTATTAATGTATTCTTATTGCTATTTCCCATGACGAGATCATCGACATAAAAGTCATGCAAGATTGTTTCACTTACAAGTTTGTCTAAGCTATCGTGACCTAATTGTACTAAGCAACGTGTTGCTAAGTATGGAGCTGAAGCTGTCCCGTATGTTACAGTGTTTAATTTATATTGTTTAAGTTCGTCTGTGGGATCAAAACGCCAAAATATTTGTTGCAGACTACGTTGACCTTCAACAACTTGAATCTGCCTGTACATTTTTTCGATGTCAGCCGTCACGACATATTTGTGTTGTCTAAATCGAATTAGTATTGTTAATAAATCATCTTGCACAGTGGGACCTATATGTTGTATATCGTTTAACGATTTTCCAGAGCTTGTTACAGCTGACGCGTCAAAAACAGTTCTGAGCTTAGATGTCAGACTATTCTCACGTAAAACGCCGTGATGCGGCAAAAAATATTGCATTGCACTCTGCTGGGAGTCAGTGTTTTCCGACATATGCCCAAGAGTGATGTATTCTTTCATGAAATGTATATATTTTATATTTTTCTTTAAATGATGGATTACGCTTGAACTTACGTTCTAAAGCTTGAAATCTGAGTAAAGCTTGTTCCTGAGAGTTACCTAGGCACTCTGGATCTTCCTTGAACGGAATAGTTACAACAAATCGACCATCTGGTTGACGAAATGTTGATTGTGTGAAAATGTTCTCACATGTACTCTCAGCGTTTGACTTAGCTTGTTGAGTAATGCTTTCTAATTCAAAAAATTTTGTTAATTGCTGATCTAGCTCAATATTGTTTATAAGATGACAATGGACTGTGTGATGAGTGTTTTGTTTACGTTTGTAATGTTTGTTTGATACTTGTATGGACCCAGAGACTAACCACCCCAATGTTGTTTCAATCAGGGTTGGCTTGTTTTTGCCTAAGGGTATTTGATTGTTTATGAGTACTTGCCAAAAAATGTCGGCACCCAATAACATCTGGACTTCTGACGGAATGTTGAATGTGGGATCCGCGAGTTGGACGTGCTGGGGTATTTTGAAAATATTGTTGTAATTAATTGTATGAGATGGTATGTATTGTGTAATTTGTGGAACTACAAAACAATTAACTTCAGCTGAATAACTGTTACCTATAAGTGATGATATTAATATATCACATCTTTTTGTGATATTAGATAGCTGTATATTTAGTCCTTGGACTGTGACTGAAGCAGTATAGTGTGGAAGCTGTAACTGATCTAGCAATGACTCTGTTACAAAGCTAGACGTGCTACCGTTGTCTAGGAGTACGCGAACTTTATGTAGTTGACCATTTTTATCGGAAACATTTATTATGGCAGTCGATAATAGTACATGGTCATGAATATGTGTTGTTGACAGCGTCACATTTTGTGATGTTGCTGTCTGTGAGTGTGAGGTAGGCAATACAATGCACTCACTGGTTTTTTGTGCGTCGTTATTTGCTTGTGTAGTTTCTAGTTGGTTTTCTAAATGTAACAAGCTATTGTGACGTTTCGTACACAATTTGCAAGGACCAAGTTTACACTTGTTTGTGGTGTGGCCCTGACGCAAACAATTCTTACATCAATTTAATTTAGTTACTAATTCTATGCGAGATTCTATCGACATAGATTTGAATTTAAAGCATTGATAAATGGAATGATTATTTTTGCAAACAGGACATTGAAATTTAGGTGTCTCGTTCACCACAAATGATTTAGATCTTATAGGTGTAATGTCACTATGCCTACGTGTTTGTTTCTGGTGAGCTTCCTCTATGGTTACAAGTAAATCTGCTCGGTTTTTTAAAAATTTGTTAAATTCTTCAAGTGTAGGAGTATCTTTAATATCATTGCGCTGCTTCTCCCAGTCACGAAGCGTTGCAATGTCAAGTTTACTTGAAACCATGTGGATTATTAACATGTCCCAATGCTCAGTGGGTAATTTCAGGGCTTTAAGAGCTCTGAGATTTTTATTAACTGTGTCAACCATGTTGCGTATGGCCTTTGACGATTCTTTGACAATAGGCTCGATATTAAACAACGCTTGAATATGATTGTTCACTAAAATTCTACTATTATTATATCTATCACAGAGCAAACTCCACGCAATGTCGTAATTCTCAGCAGAGAATTCTAATGACTGTATAATTGATGCGGCACTATCTTTCAATGATGCGCGTAAATAATGAAACTTGTGAATTTTTTGCAATGAAGTATTGTTGTGAATAAGTGAAAGGTAAGTATCGTGATATTCTAACCAATCTTGACAACGCCCAGAAAATGTAGGTAAATGAATTATAGGTAATTTAATATTTCTCAAACCTGATGTAGCGGCATTACCACTAGAACCTGTCACCGAGCTGCCGCAGCCGTCCGCCGAGGCGTCAGGGCCGGCGGCCCGGCCGAGCAGCTCCTGCGCAGCCGCCAATGCTTTGAAGTAGGCGGCCTCGAAGGATTCTCGCTCGACATATTCGTCGCCTGGAATGTCACACAGGGTTTCGATGTCAGTCTGGGCTGAATCAAATTCGGTGTACATTTCTTGAATTTTATCATATCTTAATCGTAATTCATTAATCTGCAATTTATTCAGCTCTTTGCTTGGCAATAATGGTTCAATGTAATTTTTGAAAATAGTAAGCTTTGATTTTAATGATGCTCGAGTTTTCTTTAATGACTTTATGTCCATGGTGACGTTTTGCAGTAAAATATAAAGAAATGCAAAAATAAAAAAAATGCAAAGTAAAAAAGAATGCAAAAAATAAGAAATGCAAAGTTGGAGAAAAAACCTTCAAAAATGCAAGTGAGAAGTTCAGAAAAATAGCTGAAAATGAGAGTGAACACAATATTAATTAAAAATATTTCCAGCATAAAATAAAACAACCCAAAATTATAGAAAGTATGCACCTGTGAATGAAGGAAAGTGGAGAAAGCAGAAGCCAGGCAAGCCAATTCCAGAATGTTCTTCTGGTGATACGTCACACCACCTTAACCGACGAATCACGCACGGCCGAATACGACGGCGAGTGACGTCACCGACTCACCGAATTTACTAGAATTTGGAAAATAATATTTTTTATCACAATTGTTTTGGTATGTTTTTGCAATGGAATGATTTAGTTGATGCAAATAGGGCAATCTCAAATTTGTACCTCGAAATGCAAAGGCTAGGAGAATTTTCACCCAGCGACAATATGGAGAATAGTAAGAAATTGACGAAAGAATAAAATGATTATGAATTGCGGGTGCAATATGCAATTGCTAAGGTAATAGGCAACTAGATAATTTGCAAATTACTTGGAAATTATTGGAAGTAGGTAAGTATTGAACGTATGTTTAAATATTGGAATAACTGGAATAAATGTTGGAATGACTGGAATAAATGGACGAAAATATTTTCCAACAAATAAAATCACGTAATGATTTGAATAAATTGTTCACCTTACCTCTGAATAAATGAAAAATAAATGAAATAGAACGAGCTCACAACACAAAGAATAGGTACACTGCAGACCCCTTTTCCTGGTTTTACACGACTTATTGCCGGCGTCCTTAGTTGTTCACCGATTGTCTTGATTTTGCTTGTTTCAGCAATTAATTTAGCAGCTTGTTTCAGCCTCTCTCCAGATGAGTTCTCCAGTCAACCTTGTTTGACCTCACCGCTCCGTTCTCGGGTGACACGCGGCGGGCTCCTTTGTTCGCTCGCCTTCTAGATGCTTCCCAAAAGCAGGATCCGGCTCGAATCTTGGTGCGGTTCGTAGCAGGTGACGACTGGATGAGCGAACGGAGATCAATAAAAGGTGGTCTTCAGGTTTTAACAATAATTATTGCTAAAGATACTTTTACATTACAGAGTTAAAAATATAGCTAAATAGCACTGTTGTGATGCGCTCGTGAATGCGTACTGGCCGGCGCGGCCGTGACATTGAAAGGTGAGGCGACGATTCCGCCTCCCGCACCCCGCGTCTTTAGCAGCTGAGGGATGCGTTAACAACTATCAAGCAACAGGAGTCATTAATAGAATTGTCCGCGGATGAAACTCTTCAAGCTGATTTCAAAACGATGTCTTTGATAGATTTTTGGGCAGCTAGACAGGCAGAGTATTCCGAACTCTCACGCAAAGCGGTGAATTTCCTTTTACCCTTTGCTACAACATACTTATGTGAGAGTGGATTTTCACACCTGGTCATGATAAAAACTAAGTACAGAAATCGACTTGAGTCCGAGTCAGCAATGAGGTTAAAATTGACCAAAATTACACCCAAAATTGAATCCCTTTGCGACGAGAAACAAGCACATCCATCACATTAATATTAAAAAGACATTTGTTTTGGCACTATGTTTGTTACCTTTTATTTAAAATAAAAACCTTATTTTCTTCAATAGTCAATTTTATTATTTTCTTTGGGGGGGGGACAATTAATTAGTTAGGGGTACGCTGTCACCTGGAAATTTTAACAGGGGTACTTGGTGCCAAAAGTTTGAGAAACCCTGTCGCTTAGAGTCTAAGCGAAGTTTAAAATCATATGGATTATTTCGCCATAATTTAAACAAATTATTTCTCTTATCGCATAATCGCGTGACATTGTCATTGACCCAGGGTACCCTAAAGTGACATGTGTTCTTTTTGTAGTTCACTGATTGTGTACTGGTTGCCGCCGCGGTTGCATTTTGAAAGGAAGATCTAATGAAGTTAAAAACATCGGTTGATGAAGTCATATCGGTAGTTTTCACTAATAAAACACAACAATATCACCATTGAATTAGTAACTAGTAAATAACTATAACAACTATAACTATAACTGTTCTTCAACTATAACATTAATAGGCGGAGTCTTGTTGTTAGCATAGTTTTAATGTTACTACTACTACTTACTACTGCGGCGCAGCGACCCGAAGTGGATCTTGGCCTTCGACACGAGATGACGCCATTTTTTGCGGTCTTGCACCAATTCTCAAGGAATGGAACATAGGCATCATATGCCCCATAAATAAAAAGGGATGTCGTCGAAAATTCTCGAACTATCGTGGGATCGCGCTGCTGCCAACAGCATACAAAATCCTATCATATGTTCTCCTCGGTCGCTTGGAGCCCCTTCTAGAAGCGATAGTAGGCGACTACCAATGTGGCTTTCGTCGTAGTCGCAGCACATCAGACGAAATCTTCTTTCTTAAACAGCTGATGGAGAAGAAATGGGAGTATGCCCTAAACATCCATGCACTCTTCGTGGACTTTACTAAGGCTTATGACAGTGTGGACAGAAATACGCTTTACGCGATACTGAGGTCATTTAAAATCCTCCCAAAACTGGCAAGGATGGTTGAGATCGCTACAAGACACAGGAGGAAGGGAAGAAAGTGGGCCTCAGGATAAGTCAAGAGAAGACGGAATACTTCTTAATAAGGAGGTATAAAAACACGAGAGAGAAACGGAAAGAGCTGAATGTGAATGTGTAAGAGGAATCCATTATTTATTAAAAAATCTCCTTGACTGACATAAACTCGACTGTTTCGCGAGGCGTAACGTCATTCAAGACGCCACGACAGTCTTGGCCTTTTTAAATGTCAATTTTAAATTCATTTATAAAAACGCAAAATACATATGTATAAGGCCTATTTTTCTAAAAATATTTTTTTGGGGTGAAATAGATACTAAGCTATAGTTTTAAACAAATTTCCAAATTTA
Source organism: Ephestia elutella (assembly GCA_018467065.1). NCBI lineage: Eukaryota > Metazoa > Arthropoda > Insecta > Lepidoptera > Pyralidae > Ephestia > Ephestia elutella. Next base: position 9,125,777 of record CM031575.1, read on the forward strand.
GGCTATTGTACCTCCTGCAGCAACTCAATTTGATGAAAAAAGCTATGTTAAAAGGAAACATTATCACTAACACGCAATTTGTATTGCAAATGTAAAAATGCTAAATGACAATGCCAAACCTGGTAGCTGACATGATTGCCACATTTGGAACAATTCAAATGTCCCTACTTTAATGGAACGCCTGCATTAAATGGGACATACCGACTACAATTTAATTGGTGACAGTGGTTACCCACTAAGACCTTGGTGTCTCACGCCAAAAAGGGAAGCCTCTGATAACTCTCCTGAGGCACAGTATTCGGAAACATTAAAGGCTAGGCAGCTTCTAAATTCCTAAATTCGATGCCCTCGCTCGCCGCAAACTCAACTAGACTATTAGTGTCAGCCTTTGATTTAAAAAAATTGTTAATTTCTTTGGCAGATATCGGAAACTGGAGCAAGCAAGGCAGCATTTTTGGAAGAGATGGTCGGCGGAGTATGTGAGCGAGCTCCAGCAGCGCACCAAATGGCGCGTCCGGTGCAAAGACCTGCGTCTGGACGACCTCGTCCTCATAAAAGATGACGCCACCCCACCGCTCTGTTGGAGGCTGGGGCGTATCTCCAAGCTGTACTCCGGGCCTGATGGGGTGCCCCGCGTCGCAGACATAGCCACGACCCGGGGTCCCGTCAAAAGGGCCCTGAACAAAATATGTATCCTATTGAGTCCAGACCCGGGGTCCCGTCAAAAGGGCCCTGAACAGAATATGTATCCTATTGAGTCCAGACTCCAGGGAGTCAGCCGGGGAGGATATCTACGCCATACATCAGCGCGCGCGCGGGGGGGCCCAGCTACCTGGCGACGGTGCCGGTCTGCCCGACCCGTCAGTCCCCAAATGACATCACTGCGAGTAGGGCGCGTCGCGTGTGCTATTTTTATTCAAGTTTTATTCCTTTGTACCTAATATATGAAGTATTCAAGAATTATATGCTGTTGAGTATCTACTATCTTTGAATCAAGAGATCCCGTAGGAAGAATCCCGCCTAGTAAGAGTTCAATCCCGAACAGCAACATTTAGGCTATGATTGATTTTGAAAACTGGAACACCTGATGAAGAACCAAAACAGAACAGTTAAACTATAAGAAATATGGAGTTTAGGTTACTACGGTTTGAAACACGAAAAGATTTTTCATCTAAGCGAAACTTACGCGGGCGAAGCTGCGGGCAACAGCTAGTTCAGTAATATTTGTGTAAAATAGGTAATATATATAAATTTAATACTATCAACTGAAAAGATATTGTGCGCAGAGAATCCGGGACAAACGAAGTGGCGGGAAGATTCTGTACCGGAAAAGACCGGGTCTTAAAAACAGACCGGATCTTAAAATGGCGGTAAATCGAAATAACGGTAAGAACTTGACACGGCACTACGTCTGTCCGACTAGAACCTAACTTAAACTATACGCAGACTGCTACCACCGTAACTTATGTAGGGAGCTACGGGGCCCTATATACTAACCTAACTTAATAACTACAATTACAAACCACTTACCAAACTGAATCTTCTTAATCTTCGGATCCAACTTCGAGTGTCTTCGGAAGGGGGGGGGTTGGTCCCTAATCACCCAAACTACCCCCTTGAGATCTCAGTCCCCAGAACAAATACCTGTCTTTCTTCTAGAAGGTCCACTCGACGACGGCTGGATGTGAGCAGGTAGCCACAATTCCCGTCTCACAGCAAACAGTCTAAATACATTTCTTTCGCACAACACAAATTATCGCGAGCTTATTAGTTATTTAACAACGATGAAATACAATACAAACGATGATTACAATTAAATAAAATTAACACGCCACGCCACGCGGCTACAAACGAACCATGCAAAATGGTGGCCGAGCACCTGGCCGTTACTTCACGCGACACGGCCTCGCGCGCGCAGTCCTAACCAATACTAATTAACGCGACGGCACGAGCCGTCGCCGTTCACAAACCCGCTTCAAAATGGCGGACCGCGAGCCCGACCGGGTGGGCGACGCGAGCGCCGACCGCGCGTAGCGGCAGCAATGCGAAACACCCGCGTTTCGTTCCAAGCAATTATATTACAAACATCCCCCCGTCCCGGTCTGAGAAGCAGACCGCTAGCTTACTCTACGGGAAGGCGGGCGAGAGAGGTCACACCTCTCCTTAAAATCGAACCGTCGACCAACACCTCAGCCACACGCGGAGTGCCATCTCCGCCAAGAATCAAACGTAATATGCGAGCTCGTCGCCAAAGCAATGAGGGCAAATTTGCCTCTTTTAACAATACTAAATCACCCTCCCTGGGAGGCTCAGTCCTGTCTGTCCACTTCACTCTTTGCTGCAGCAAATGCAAATATTCAAGCGACCAGCGACGCCAAAAGTCCTGGCTCATTTGCTGCAACATTTGAAAACGCGACAACCGATATACGCGTTCGTCCTTCCACAGGTATTCGGGCAGGGCATTCAAAGGCCCTCCCACCAAAAAATGACCAGGGGTGAGAGCTTCCAAGTCATTTGGATCTGGAGATAGCGGACAGAGAGGACGAGAGTTGAGGACCGCCTCAACTTTACAAAACACTGTGGCCAGCTCTTCAAAAGTTAGAGCCGTTTCTCCGATAATGCGGCGGAGGTGGGTCTTTGCGGATTTCACAGCCGCTTCAAAAATCCCTCCCCAATGGGGGCAACTTGGGGGACTAAACTTCCAGGTTATTCCCCTTTGGGCAGCAATTTGACTTAAACTAGTACAATTCTTATCAATAAACACAGAAACATCCTTAAGATAATTTACAGTTCCTTTATAGTTTGTGCCATTATCAGACCTAATAAGGGAAGGTAGACCTCGACGCGAAACAAAGCGATCCAACGCGGCGACGAAGGCCTCCGTAGTCAGAGCCGATACCACCTCCAAATGGACAGCCTTGGTGGCCAAACAAACAAATACACACAAATAGCCCTTCACAATACGGGCATTACGAAAGGGAGAAGCCTTGATCGAAAAGGGACCGGCAAAATCGGTTCCAACGCCGTCAAACGGTCTCGAAGGTCGGATTCGATCAGCGGGCAAATCACCCATCTGTGGTTGCATCGTGGATGCCTTCAACCTATAACATGCAATACATCGAAACAGAACACTACGGATTGCTCTTCGGGCAGACAATATCCAAAATTCGCGTTGCAAAATAGCCAGCAAAGCATTGCACCCAGCATGGGCGTTACGAATGTGTCGATCAGACACCAAAAGCTGCACCAAGGGTCCGCCCTTGGGCAACAACAGAGGATGGCGAGTCTCATATGGAAGATCCGCCTTCCGGAGCCTGCCTCCAACCCGAAGAAGCCCATCCGAGTCGATGTACGGGTTCAAACGAGCGACCGCGCCCTTCAACTTAGCGCGTGCGTCGCGCAAAATATGAAGCTCTGACTCAAACCGTCCGGTCTGCACGACACGGACCCAATGCAACAATGCGCTCCGGCGCTCTTCTGCACCTGCAATCGGCTCCAACCGCTTTGCCTGTGGGTTTCTACAATTATGTATGAAACGCTTAATCCAACTGGTAACACCCAGAAGCTTATCCAAACTGCTATACCGAGCAAGTAGCCAATCCGGCTCCGACGTCGTCTCAGCGACTACAGCATGTACACGAAGCCCAGTCAAACTCAAAGAAGTAACATCTGTCTGACAGACAGGCCAAGATGTTTCTGATCCCATCAGCCACTCTGGACCCCACCAGAGCGGGTGTGACACCAATTCTGGTGCCGTACAACCTCGGGAAGCACAGTCCGCTGGGTTAAGCTCTCCCGGCACATGTCTCCATGTTATATCAATTCCAATATTTTGAATTTGGGAAACCCTGTTTCCAACAAAAACCTCCAAGGTATGTGGGGCCGCGCGCAACCATGCAACCATTCCCTAACAAAAGCGAGACATTGACCCGGCCATCGGCGTCAACTGTCCGCATATAGACTGACGCGGCGTAGCCTCGCTCCGACGCGTCGCAAAAGCCATGCAGGCTGGCTCGATATTTCCCGGGTGGCAATATTCGACGAGGCAAGGCAATCCGATTGACTTCCTTAATCGATGAAAACAACTCGAGCCAATCATCCAATGGAGAGCCAAACAGCGGCTCGTCCCACGAGACGCCCAAAGTCCAAAGTCTCTGAAGAAGACACTTTGCAGAGAATATCACTGGACTGATCCAACCGCTTGGATCAAACATACGGGCTATTACGGACAACACCGTTCTCTTAGTCCAGACCTTTGGTATCTCCAAGTCCACTTGGAATGTAAAAATATCGGTTAGCGGCTGGTACTGCATGCCCAGCACCGCTATCCTGTTGGGATCATCCACATCCTCAAACAGGTGAGGGTTCTGTTGGTGATCCTCCGGGATCCCTTCTAGAACTTTAGGCTCATTAGACAACCACTTATGTAGCTCGTAGCCACCCGTTTTCAATATTTCAATCAATTCATCCCGCAGTAGGAGGGCCTCCTCAATACTTTGGGCTCCGGTGCACACGTCATCGACATACAAGTCACGTGACAGCACGGAAGCCCCACGGGGAAAGCGGATCCGTTCCCGCTCTGCCAATTCAAGCAATGATCTGATGGCGATATAGGGACTAGATTTCAAACCATACGTGTTTGTGTTGAGTTCATACACCGTCACAGGATCCTCAGGGCGCTCACGCCAGAGTATCAACTGGAATCGCCTGTCCTCAGGATGTATGACTGTCTGGCGGAACATCATCCGGATGTCCGCACCAAAAACCACTTGATGTCTTCTAAAGTTCAAGATGATGTCAATTGTGTCCCTATGCAATTTGGGACCTGAATGCAAACATAGATTCAACGAAACTCCGTTCGAAGTGGGGGCGGACCCATCAAAGACAGTCCGCAACTTGCCCGTTGAGGCCTTCACCACCGCGTGGTGGGGCAACAAATAATGCTCAGTTGAGCTCCAATCAACTCGAGCCGGAGACATGTGACCCAAATCCTCGTACTCGCGCATAAATTCAATATATTTATCGCGAAGTACGTGGTCACGCTGCATGCGTCGCTCCATGGACAGCAGTCGTTTCTCCGCAAGCGCCCTACTTTGCCCTAGGCTAGGACGAGAGGCAACAAAGGGTAACCTAGTTACAAACCGACCGGAGGGCAACCTCTCCGTGGTCGATCGAAAAAGGGCTTCGCACTCAGCGTGTTCCGGATCCATCCTGGAACTCATAGGTGGCTCCTCCACCTCCCAAAACCTTTGCATGGTCTTGGCCAAGGACGCAGATGCGACGACCGGTGGCTCCTCCACGGTGCTATTATCAAACACAGGGCCCATCAGGGCGAAACCAAAGATAGTAGACACTGCCATCAGTGAAGACGAACCCAGAGCTTTCTGGGTACCCAACAAAATCCAACCCAATACGTCCGAGCCCAGGAGCAAGTCCACTGGGCCGGGATGAAAGACAAAGGGGTCGGCCAAATCCAGACCCGAAACCAAAGACAACACACCCGGCGGTATGTCTGTCGAGGGGTGCCAACCCGCAATGGTATCCATTACCATAGCCGAAGTCGTGATCCTCATTGTGGAGGACTTCAGCGAAGAAAAGGTGACAAGTGTCTGGCCCGTCAGACACTTCACTTGTATGCCACCAACTCCAAGAAGTGGCACAGGCGAGTCTTCCACGACTAAACCTAACTGGTGTGCCACTCGAGTGGTAACCAAACTGCTTTGAGCCCCTGAGTCCAACAGAGCTGTTGATGGCAACTCCGCATCAACCACAGACTACGGGCGCGGGCGCAGACCCCCCGCGCGCCGGTCACCTGTCATCGATGGAATGACGGGTCGACACTACACTTCTGCACCGATAGCGAACGGAGCCGCGTCGATTCGCCGGGCTATCACGTTACCTATTATTTTAAATACATACAGTCCTCTAATTATATCGTCGAAGTTTCCTTTATCATCGCGGTAGGGATTCCCAAGTAACTGGCACGGGCACCTATCGCAACATAACTGTCCTTCATCGCCAAGAACAAAGGATTTTCGGGCGCGACCAGCTGACTGTCAAATTCAAGTTTGAAGACGGGCGGTTACAACGGTCACCAAGTCACTGAATTCCTGCTAATCCAGCATCATCATCGTGTTTCCTGGCTGTTTAATCGAGTCTAAGGCGGACTCATCGCATCGGCAGCACAGAAGTGCCGTGAAGAAGATTCTCCGCCACAGGGAGGAACAAGGATAAGGGCACCAAAATCGTGAGATCGACCCAATTTCCTTTACTTTCACTCTTCTTCACATTTCACTACCATTCAGTGTTCATTTCTCCATTTCATCTTCATCTGTGTTCATTAGTAGTTGACATTCCATCACCTTGTAGTTTAAAAATCAACGGTTATTCGTCATTTCATTTGAAAAATCATTGCCTAATAGTGATTTTGTGTGGTTAATCGTGTGTGTAGTAATATAATTGTACGTAGTTTTGGTGTAGTTAGTGCTTACTTTTCACCAAAAATACCCATCGCAATTTTTCATCGTTACAACAAAATCATCAATCACCTCATATTTTATCAATCACATCATATCCATTTGCAAATCATTCATTTAACGCTTAAAATATCATAATCATAACCTCTTAACAATAATATTCCGATTTACAGTTATTTTGCACTGACATATGTTTTTATCCTTATAGGTCGGTAGTCAGCTGACTTCGACTAACGGTAATATCCACGTAGCGGGTGCCTGACGTAACATCGGAGCAAAATATACGTATCGTTCCGTTCATATTTATTTATTTTCTTGCAGGTTTTCTATTTATAGCCTATTAACTTTGAATTTTTTTTCAATTTCCTTCTTTGATTTTTTTCCAATCTTAGATTTCTTTGCATTTTAACTTAAACTTTGCCTAACCTATACAATGACGGACGTAAAGATATCACAACTAGTTAAAAAAAGAGGAACATTCAAAAGTAAATTAACATCATTTTGCAATTACATAAATTCATTAAATAATACTTCAGTTCAAACTCCTAGCGTCCTAAACGAACTAAAAACGCGTCTGGAAAAAATTGAGGCATTATATTTCGATTTCGATGTGCTTCAGGGGGAGATTGAGGAGCTTTCTGACGAACCGAAGGAGCGGTACCAGGAACGAGAAGTGTTCGAGGGCCAATTTTATACCGCCGTCGGCTCGGCCAAGGCGCTCTGTGATTCCGTGTCATCGGCGCCGTCGCCTGACACCTCCATGCATAGTGCTGAGGTAAGCTCTCATGATGCACACACACACAAACACAACAATTTTGTAAGACTTCTTAAAATTGATTTACCTACTTTTGATGGCGACTATCAGCAGTGGCTTGAGTTTAGAGATACTTTCATATCGATTATTCATTCGAGTGATAGCATAGATAGTATCAATAAATTCCATTATCTGCGCGCAGCTCTCCATGGAAGCGCAGCTTTAGTTATTAAAAGCTTAGACTTTAAAGCCAATAATTATGCCTCTGCTTGGGACCTGCTGTGCAAGAGATATGACAATAAACGCTTGCTTGTCAACAATCACGTTCAAGCACTTTTCAATGTAAGCTCAATTCAGAAAGAGTCTAGCAAAGCTTTACGTTACAT
>CM031575.1:9133492-9165979 GCA_018467065.1 Ephestia elutella
TTGCCTTGTGCTAATGTTCATTGTGTAAGTAGGAGCGCAGTAACTATTTGTTTGATGATTGTAACTGGATACTCTTTTGGTCGCAGTTACTATCACATCGTAGGTTTGAGGTTTCAATGAATCCATTAAATTTTTAATAGTTGGTTTTAAGATTTTTTAAATTCTATTAACAATTTGGACAATTCTCTCATTTTACGGAATGTTATATTGATAAAATGTTTTCACGGTGGCTCCGCAGATATTGAGCACCGAATGCACAAATCAGGGAGTCTTTTTAGCCTCTAGAGATATTTTATCTGGTCTCATTTTTGGAAATACCTCTTAAAGCCTTTTAAACTTTTGATTTGATCTACATCCAGATAACGCAACATACAATTTTGAGCACCAACTTAGGTATTCGCAGTTTCATGTTTCATCTGTTGATATCTCTTTTTGTGTTTCCACATTTTCTTCTGCGAGTAGAAACCTAAACATTGTTCACAAAGCGAGTAGTCAATATCCGGATTAGTACTGCTTTTTTTCATAGGTTTGCAGCATTTTGTCACGTTTTTAATATAAATAGTTACCTTTTTTACGTAAGTTAGTCATAAGATTTTTTCGAGTACAGCTTTTCTTGGGATATGAAAGTATGTGTTGTACCTCACATCCGGTCCGGTCACATTACTTCTTATCTTATTTCTTATATAAAAAAGATAATTCATGCAAAGTCAAATATTACAAAATTGAACCTCAGAAGTAGTCAGAATAAGTTATAATAATAAGGCAAGCTATAGTGAACATTTCAGCCTTGCTTTCCGGCATTCCACATTTTCCGCTGCTACAATCCTTGGTGCAGCGACAAAATATTGTTTTTAGTAAAACCTCAGGCGCTGGTAAAACTTCCAGTATTCCGGGGCTCTTCTTTAGGAGGCAATAAAAGATGCAGCCGGGCCGCCCACCGCGTGCCCGGATTCCCTTGATCGCCTCTACCTCAAACCCTTTTTCGGCGAGGGCCTCACTGATGGCGGTCTCTGGTGTGTCTGCAGGCAGGCCCCTAATAGCCACTTTAAGGCTTCGCTCCGCCGGCAGGGAGTAGGAGAACCAGAAGATACCAATGCCCCCTCTTTCGAGCCATCACGTGACGCAATGGATATGCGTCACGTGATGTAATCGCATTTAGTTGATGATAGTCGATGCACTCTTATACTTCCATCCTTTTTTGGAACCATGACTACTGGTGCGGACCAGGGCGAGCTACATGATTCTATTACCTTGCAACATCTTCTCAACTTCATTTCCAAGAATTTTCGTTCTATCTGGCGAGAGACGATGTGGTCGGTCTATGATCCCCGGTATTTATGATGTGTTCAGTTTGTGTAGTTTGTGTACCTTGCGGAGTGAAAATGTCTTCATTTTGTTCAAGCAGCTCTTCCAGTTCAGTATTTTCGCTTTCGGTTAATCGAACACTGACAGAATCGATACGTGCTTTGGGGGAATCAAAAAGCGAAGCGGAATTTGGTGATAGTACTTCAGATTCTAAGTTACACTCTGCATTGTAATATAAGGCATCCAAAACTGGTGAGTGGATCATCGAACAGCAAGCGTGAACGTTTGTGCGGTGGAGTATTGAGGTCTATGGGTATAAGTTTGCATATATCGTGAGGTGGTGTGCAGATGTTTAAGAATGGATGGCATGATTGCTTCCTCCGGTTCAGTCTCGACGACATTTATAGTGGGTGCTGTCACAGCCACCAGCCAGCCACAGTGTCTGCACCTATCTCCGTATCCACTGGTGATCTCAAATGTTCAGGAGTTCTTCTTATGGGGGACACCATCTTCGGCATCTCAAAGGTGGAGTGTATCCGCTCCATCACATCCTCGTGTGCATCTTACTCGTCTAAGTCAAAGGCCTCAAAAGGATTAACCAGGAACCTACACGTTGATTGTGGCAGGTTTAAAACCATCATAGCATCCAGGATGAATCCCACTCCTAGAAGAGTCACGTTTCTTCTGGCATGAGGAAGAATTAATATCGTGCTCGGCACTACCCTCCCAAAAATTGTATTGTAACTGGGGCTTTTCAGTCAGTTCAGTCTGTGTAGTAGGTATACCATCTGCGATGGTGATATCCATCACTTTCCTCTCGAAAACATAGTTGTTGCTTCCAACTGTCTGTATAGTGAAAATGAGGCGACATTCGTTCTTGCTCCAGTATCGATGAGCGCCAATCCTCTAATTTTGCCGACCTTGATATCCACTGTAGGACGTAGATAAATGCCCGAGCTAATTTTCTTCTTCTTCCGGTCTTCGGGTTTATACATTTACAAGAGAACTTGGGCTTTTCCGGTGTGGCAGTGGTTTTCTCAAGTTCAGGCTTCACTTGCGTCGGTGCTTCCCTTTGCTCCTTCAGCTTCTTTCGGCAGACGTCGGTTGTATGTCCGGGAAAACGACAATACTAAAGTACTCTCATATAGAAATAAGATAGATAATAGCCGCAGCGCTGTTATATGTTATGTTATGACGAAATGGTTCATGATCGATTCGTCCACCAAAAGGCGTTTACATGCCATGCCAGAGTGCGCATTGTGCTTTTGATGAGATTTCCTAATTCGGTTTTCAGCTCTTCCCTGAGACTGCACCATCAATGGTATATTTCATTATATGTATTTCTTGGGAGGGTGGACAATTTCTAGCCCCAAGATATTTCATGAAAGGCATGAAAGATCTTATTTGATTTGATTAATTTATTTTTATTTGATCTTAATGATATATGGGGACATGTTTTGCGTGTAGATTTTCCCTCGCACTTGTTCTGGGCTATCTGTATTTTTTGCGAAGCTTGCAGTTACGTGTGATTCCGCTGGTAGTTCCCCTGAAAAATAGGAATTTACTTTAACAAACGTTAAGCTCAGTGTCTCCAACTCTATTTGTCAAAATTGCGGTGTTGCTAGTCTAAAAATACGATATATGGCAGAAAACTACGGGAGATCCAAAATAAAAAATACGGTAAATTTACGGTAATTTCATTCCACAACTAAACATTACTGGTATCGCCGGTCGCCGCGTGCTATGATAATCAAAATGATAATGGACTGTAGTTTATGATGATTTGCAATGCGCTTGTTGAACTAGGAGATACGAGCTGCTTTGGGTAAAAGGACAAAACGGGAAAACAGACCGGGAGAATGAAATGCACAAACCTTTGATAAAGCGGTTGGTGGCGTGATGTTGTCGAAATCCCGGTAGGTAGATTTTCGGGGCGCGTGCGACGTTTTCGGTGCGTTCGACGTTTTGAAGCGGTGGTGGCCGAGTGGTAGGGCGCCCGCCTGTGGATGCAAAATCCCAGGTTCGAATCCTGCCCGGGCTACATGAGTTTGTATACCAAACTGACTCAAGTTAGTTTTCATCGACCACCACTTGCTTCCGGTGAAGGAAACCATCGTGAGGAAACCTGCACTCTGGTTGATGATTATCAGCTAGTGTGTGAAATGGAGAAGGCAATGGCAAACCACTCCATTAAAATTGCCAAGAGAGTCGTTGTGTGTGTTTCATTCCATACCACCACGACCACGACCCTCAGTCATGAGGAAATACGACTAAAGAGAGAGAGCGACGTTTTCACAACAGATTGTTCCAGCAGACCATACAGTTTACGCACTTCACAATAGGTTAAACACGAAAATCGGTAAATTTCTAGAAATGGCTCGCGACGACAATGCGCTTGCAACGAGCGAGAAAAGGCTTTAAATTGTCTTTGACACTTCCGTCAAAATGTCACGGGGCGCATCGGCGAGTGTTGTTGTCTCACTCGCGTAAACGAAGAAAAGGTTGTGCGGGAAGGAGATGAATACAAACAGGAAATGGAAGGAGGTGTCCAATTAAACGCATTGCAAATTGTGATTTGATTAATGGTTAGTAATAAAATGGCGGAAAATTCAAAAGAACGAATAGTGGCGCAACCAATTAAGTTTTTAGTTTTTATACATGGAAACATTAATACTTTTAATAATTTAGTCGATAGGATGAAAATCTACGTAGTTTTTGCCTGTTCTCTCTGTCTAATGAGTTGCTACGTAAATGAATCCCAGCAATAGATAGATAATAGATTTTGTTGACAATTGGTTTCTTTTTTTTTTGTTTTCATGTCAGTAATGTGGCTGAAAATGCGCTCGCAACCGGCTTTTGAGAGGAGCAATGACTACTTTTAATGATGCACTTTGTATTGTAAAATGTAAATTATTGTAATTTAATAAGGGTGTAGGAAGTAGGTATGGTTACCTTCCTAACGGTCATCTGCCGGCGATGATATCTGCCCCAGCCAACAAGCGTAGCAGTAACTGAAGGAGTAGATTGCGAAGAAGTCTAGATACAGCGAAGAGAGAAGAAAAGTAAGCTCGGAAGAAAGTCTTTTATATATTTAGCATACTCAAGAATAATTTACAGTTCAACAAATAAACTTAAGGCGTTAGATTCCCTTTATTCTTTTGTTTTTGCGGGCAAAGCATGACGCGGGCACCCCGCACCCCCGCTGCATAATCACGCGCTCTCAGAGACAACGCCAATACACCCGAGCGCTCGAGTAATCTATAACATTTTATCAACAGTAAAAATAGTAGGTATGTCTGTAGGTACGGTGAATTTATAAAAAAAAAAAAATTGTGTGATGAAGAAAATAATTTTAAGAATTTTGTCAGTTTGTCTTTGTCTGTATGTTTGTTTATTTATTTTCACATGCTAATCATTAGAACTACTGAATTAATTTGAATGAAACTTTTTATAGGGTACTAGCTGTTGCCCGCGACTTCGTCCGCGTAACTCATGCCTTGACTTCATTAAAATCACGATAACTTTTTTTAAATGCACCGATTTTGATGAAACAAACTGTAAATGTTTTGCTGAAACAAAGCAATTGGTGAAAGTTTTAAGTAAATCGTTTCAGTGCTTTCGGAGATTAGCGTGATCATACATACAGACAGACAGACAAAAAATTAAAAAAAAAAAATTTTTTCTTTCTTTTTTTTTTCTTTTAACCCTCTATCCATTTCAGTCAAAGTACTAAATGTACAGACAAAATATTTTTACTGTTTCATTTTACGTATATAGTTTTATTATATGTATAGGTATAGATAAATGATTTTGTAAATACAAAACTGACTTTCAATGGTAAGTAGATACCATTAAGATTTTTTTTTCTTTATTAATGAGAAAGTGAGTTTATTTGTTCGTTTGTTTGTTACCTCTTCACTAATTTACACACATACACATAGTTAGATGTACTGAGAAGGACATATGGTACCTTTCATCCCGGGAAAAAGCACTATTCTCATGGGAAATTCACGCGGGCGAAGCCGCGGCAAAAGCTAGTTAGAAAATACATTTGTGCATAAAATTTCTTCCTTTATCCTTATTTCTCATGACTGAGGATCGGAATGATTATGTGGAATGAAACACTCATAACGACTATTTTGATAATTTTAATGGAGTGATTTGCCACAGCGATCTCCATTTCACACGCAAACTAAGTCGCGGGCACTAGCTAAGAAAAATATTATCTTATATACGATTCACTAATATTTCACAAAAAAACCTTTCACAAATTATCATTAAATATCGCATTCTACTAACCTATCATTTTAAAAATGGTAGTATGGCACACAAAAATTTTACAAATCATTTTCACTATAATAGGGGACCGGACAACTTTTTTTGATGCTTCTTTGAAGTATCTTACAATAATAGAATCATCCGTAAAATAATCACCTCCATAACCAAAGTATTTCCCAAGATATAGCAAAAAACAATTCACATTTTTAAGCGATGTTTGGACGATACCAAAACGCCCCTAACTAAACGTACATTCATATGACGTCACGCGTCGAAAATGAACTTTCCCTAAAAGTTTGAACTCTAATATATTAGCACTGGAGAATAAACTCATGCTGAAAAGTCGCAAAATGTGTTTAATTATGTGTATTCTATCATAAAATTTCATTTTTTTAACAATTCTCAGACCTTGTCCGGTCCCCTATTGGATTACATGTACATACATACCCACATAAATATTGTCACCCCCTTTTTCCCGTGGGGTAGGCAGAGAATACTATAGTATTCTCTGCCTCTACCTACTACTATAGTATCCTGCCTATAGGTAGGATTACTAAAATAGGTATCAATAAACTGTCAGCTACACCACGATTTTAGCGCCACCTAGTGTGAGGTGTGGTGAACGAAACGACCAACCAAACAAAGACGGCACTTTGTTACGAGCAGCGGAACGCGACGGTCGCAAGAAATGTGCTTGCTCATGCGCATCCCCAGATATTTTTGTGGTTTTATAGCTAATATCACATTAAATGGGCAAATTTAGATAAATATTTAAATAATAATATTATTTATTTATTTCACCTGTAGCCTATAGTTTACAAAACTTTTATTTCACCAAAATAATCTCTTGACAGAGTCATGGTTTTACAAATAAGGTCACAGCTAAAATAGTTTTTTTTTACAATGGTATGAAATGCTAGTCCCCCGATTCATAAAAATAAATGGCCAAGTGCGAATCAAACTCCCGCAGCGAGGGTTTCGTGTATGCAAAGCATCTCACATTATAGCTCTAACTGAAAGACCAACTAGTTTCAAAAAGAAACTTTGCAGTTTTGATCCCTAAATATATATTGATAGAAGTTTTAGACTTCTAACAATATATTTACAGTTTTCAGATTTATTGCTGTACAAGTACTATAAGACCTTTTTTGGTTACCAAATTTCATAATTTTAGGTCAACGGGAAGTACGATAGGTTGTGGTTGTCTTCTGAATTTGTATAATTTGCGAAAATTTGCTTTAATTATTCATGGTTATATTTGTTGATTGAGTCGACATATAAATTTGATTATTTTACAGCTGAAAGAGACCATAAACCCAAGTAGTTGAAAATGACCAAGGTGACTGAATTTGACTGACAAAATCGGTCATTTATGGTCATTTTCATCGAAAGTGTTTTCACCGATTGCAAAGGAAGGGTCAGGTTTTTCACAAGTATTCTGTAGGTTTTTTCCGCGGCTTTGCCGGTTGATATTTGAGATAAAAAGAATCTATTAGTCTCATATATATGTACATTAACAATTGAATTTAATAAAAGAAGTAAAAAAATAAATAGCAAAATTTGACAACAGTTGATCGGTCATTTATCGTTTTCAACTTTTTTAATTATGACCGGTCAGATTCGGTCATTTTACATCTCTAACCCAAGTATTAGATATGAATTTCAATTATATACCTTCATGAGTTCCTGAGTAAAATAATCTTGACAGACGGACGGACACGTGATCTTGTAAAGATTCGTTTTTGCCTTTTTAAGGTAAGGAACCCTAAACACACGACTGAAGAGAATACCAAATACTACTAAATTTAAGTCTTGGCAACGTATCCATTGTAAAAAAAAATACAATAATCATTTAGGTATAAGATAATGTGTTTGTAAAATCGTATATTTTTATTATTTACTATGTGGGGACGCCAGCGCGAGCACCAGACGGGTGATCAGTCCACTTATGCTGGGACCATTTCACCCAATTCCCCGAGACCCGTATAGGGTTTTGAGTTACCTGGTAACTCACGTTGGTGGCGACCCATTGAATCTACATGTTACTTTGCAGAATTTTAACATCTGCCCTATTGTAATGTTGCTCAGATCATCCTCAGATAGGACGTCTGAGCCCAATATTTCTCTCCTTGCAGCGGCAAATGCTCATTCTGCTGCTAAATGAAAGCTAGTTTCCTCTTCTTCCAGGCAGCTGGGACAAATGGGATCGTCCATTTGCTTAATCACTGTCAAGTGCCTGTTCAGTTGACAGTGTCCTGTGAGGATTCCTATAATGATTCTAATGTTCTTCCTGCTCAATTTGAGCAGGTGTTTTGATTTCTTTTGGTCTACTGCTTTGATGAAGATTTTAGATTGTCTTAGACTTCTAGTTCTTCTCCATCTTCTATTGGATTCTACTTTCATTCTATGCTTGATGACGCCTTTCGTTATCCCATAGGCTATGGGAAGTCTGGGTTCAGGTCCCACGAAGGTTTCATCTGCTCCCTTCCTAGCAAGTTCGTCTGCTCTTTCATTGCCAGTTATGCCTCTATGACCTGGAACCCAGGCCACAGTGACCGCAGTATTGTTGGCCAGCCTGTTCAGAGCATCCTTGCATTCTTTAACTAATGCCGATGTTGTTTCTTCTTTATCTAGTGCTTTTAGCGCTGCTTGACTGTCACTGTATATGATGACTTTTTCCGTATTGTCGGGCCATTCGCTTATAGTGTTCACACACTCCAGGATTGCGTTTATTTCTCCTTGGAACACGCTAGCATATTTGCCCAATTTTACGGTTCTTTCATATTCTGTGCCGTCCTGATGTATGATCAGTATACCGGAGCCAGATAGCTTTGTAGATTCTTTCCTGGAGCCATCAGTGAAACAGGTTGTCGCGACAATGCCCGCCTCATCTGCGACTTTCCAGTCTTCTCTGGTACCTATGTGTATCTTGTACTTTTTGTCAAAGATCCTTGCTTTCCTGATGAGATCATTATTTGCTAGGATCATTGACAGGTTACCTATGTATTCGCGTTCTATTTCCACGTGACCTTTGTCTGTGTGTATCCCTTTCCAGAGTTTATGGCTTTTTAGTCGAAACCATTGCTCTGTTGCCCTCCTTTTTATTTCTATGTCCAATGGATTTAGACCGAGGGCCATTTCTAGTGACGCCGTCGGGGTTGATTTCATCACCCCCGATACCATCAGTCCAGCCAGTCTTTGGACCTTGTCTAGTTCCCTTTTGTTGGTACTTTGAGCAGCTTTATGCCACCACACTATGGCACCGTGAAGAATTCTTGGCATTATTATTGCCTTGTATACCCATATGAATATTTCGGGTTTCATTCCCCAGGTTCTTCCTATCGCTCTTCGGCACTGCATCATGGCCACTTTCGCTTTTGCGCAAGTGTCCACGATGTGAGTCTTGAAGGTAAGTGTGTCGTCTATGATAACACCCAGATACTTGATTTCTCTTACCATCTCTAGATTGGTGTTATTGATTTGGATAGGAGCAGGTAACGACTTGTTCCTTTTGGTGGTAAATAAAACGAGCTTGGTTTTATTTGGATTCAAGTTTAGTCCCTTGCTCCTACACCATTCTAGGGTTACTTTTAATCCTCTATTCATAATATCTCTTATGACACTAAGAACTTTTCCTGATACTAGAAGTGCACCGTCGTCTGAATATACTTGTGTGTATATGTGCAGTTTGTTTAGTTTTTGGATAAGTTCATCTATAAGCAGACACCACAGGAGGGGTGAAAGACAACCACCTTGTGGGAAACCCCTCTTTGCTCTTATTGTATGTGTGGTGTTTGCTAGCTCTGCAGTGATTGATCTATGTTTCAGCATGTTAAATCGTATATTTAATAACTATGTGTAGTATTGAAGACTGTTTTAAAAATATAATTTTTGAATCGTATTTTATGAAATGACTGTGTAACAATATTTTCATACTAATGAAAAATAAAATGCTAGATATCAGAGTTTGGGCTAATGTCATTTTGACTTTTTATACGGTGTGCAAAAAATATTTCGACGAAAATTAATAATAATATCACTAAAATTTTTACCAATTATTCTTTATAGTTCAATGTCATCTCGCCATCTCGTTCGCGGTCTACCCCTAGGTCTACGTCCCTCTGGTACCAATAGTGTAGCTAGTCGGGCCCATCTTTTGGGCGGCATGCGGCAAACATGTCCAGCCCAGTTCCACTTTAGCTTAGCTGACTTGGCGCCTACGTCTTCAATTCGAGTTCTGGAGCGCAGGTCGGTGTTTCTTATTCTGTCTATGCGACGTACACCTAGTATACTGCGCTCCATAGCTCGTTGGCAGACCTTGAGCCTGGACTTTTGATCTTCGGTCAGTGACCAAGTCTGCGCACCATAGGTAAGAATGGGCAGAATGCACATGTCGAGGAGTTTACCTTTGCCCAGCAGTGGGACACTTCAATAGGCTAGAGAAAAAAAAAAAAAATTCTTTATAGTATTTTGTTTTCTACTAAATTAATTAAATAAAAATAAGTTATACACATACATACATACGAACATATTTTTTAACTAAAGAAATAGATTCTTCAAATTTCGGTATGTAAATGCCACCAACCAACGCACCATGATCAAAGTTGAGTAATTTAGACATTCTTTATATCAGAAAAAACTTACTTAGTTTTTACCGGATTGGTTGGTTTGTTGAAGATAGATAAATTAAAAATAATATTTTTATTGCATCTATTTTTTTCTGCAGACCATACTTGCGTCTATGAGACCGAGTGATATGTTTTCTTAGTTTATTAAATTTGTACATCGATTATCAAATTACTTATCAAATTACTAATTATACATATTTATTAGATATCTAAATACCAGCTTTAGCCCGCGGCTTCGCCCGCGTAATTTGTTTTAGGATTTTTGCTTACTGCTGCGGCTCAGCGATTCGAATTGGATCTTGATCACCGATCATAGCTGACGTCATTTCTTGTGGTCTTGTTTAGGATTTTCTAGTTTTCATTTGTAGTCACGAACTATTCCTATATCAGAACTGACAAATCACACAAATAGAGTTAGCCCCAAAGTTAGTTCGAGGCTTGTGTTATGGGATACTAATTCAACGATACTATATTTTATAACAAAGCTTTTACCCGCGGTTTCGTCCGCGTGAATTTCCCACAAGGACCTTGCTTTTTCCCGGGATGAAATGTACGTACCTTATGTCCTTCTCGGATCACTACTTCTATGTGTATGCGAAATTTCAGGAAGATTGGTTCAGTAGATAAAGCGTGAAGATGTAACAAAAAAAATAAATGCATAAACAAATATATATTAGTTAGAATTGCGATAGTTAGGATAGATAAACATTCAAGACCCAGGCCAATCTGAAAAAGATCATTTTCTATCTTGACCCGACCAGGGATCGAACCCTGGACCTCCGGTGTACGGTGTCCGGCGACGGCGTGATGGCCGTTGTACCACGGAGGTCGTCAAATGGAGGAAAATGATTTCTATGGATATATTTTTTGACATTCTGCAATGCTCTTAAAATAATAAAATTGCCTTTAAATAAAATCAAATTTATATCAGTTTACATCTACAAAAAATTCCTTATCTAATAGTGAAACTGGCATAAAAATCCATAGCGTGGTTTAGGAGGAGTAAAAGTTTAACAGACGGAGGTAAAGTGACCTTCATTTATTCTTGTAATGTACAAAAGTACAGGTACAGCCGGCTGATTACTGTATGTTTTTCTCTACGCTACATGGTAAACAAAGCGACAGGAATATTGACAGATGCGGAAACGAGCGACACGACCTCCTCGTCTGAAAGCCAGTGGCAGACTGCCGCCCGTCGCCCGCACAGAGCCCCGCTATGAAAAATGGGCGAATGATTTTTGTTTTATAAACATTAGTATGAAAAATGTTGCTCGATTTGAACGAAAATCTAAGCGATTGAAGTATAATAAATGGTGTCTCTTTTGATGTAAAAATTTTCCCGAACGTCATTGCCATTTCGGAACAGTAAGGAAATTATAAAAATGCATGTCTTTCCGTTTTTATTTTTTTCATATAGTAGTTTTTATTTTACAATAAAAATAATCTAAACAAATGTTCTTAAAGAGTTGATAGTACACATATATTTTTTTCAGATTTTTCTGGCTAACCACAGCTGAGCTTTAGTCCTTACAAAAACACCATTTCACAGAACAACGGCAATCCAAACGCCTTAAGTTAGCATCAAGGCACTAGGAACACTGAGATAGACGCTTGTACGCAGCAGGTAGCCGACTCGTAGCAAGCGACACGGGCTTCGCGCTAGAAGGCTATCGGACGACTGGAGGTCGCGTGTCCGTTGGTGAGTAGCGAGGCGCTGCCTGTGTGTCCGCCACACACAGGCAACGCCTCGCTAGTAGTATAGTTCGCCACAAGTGTAATTTTATCAATTGGTTCCTTTTTTTCTGTCCTGTTGATTCTTTTCTGTTACTGTGTGATTTGTCCGTATATATATTTATATTTTCTTATTTTTTGTTGAATATTTTCAAGTATATTTGGTATAAGAGGCCTAATCCGTCAACAGCATCCTCGTATATTTTCAATTTTCTTGAAAACACTTACTGCGTTTATAAATTCTTCTACTTTCTCATGCTTCCGTTTATTGCTTTGAATTGATCCGTGAGGTGCATTTAGCAAAACTTTTGCGATTCATTTCGGATTAGAATGTAATGTTAATTAAAATATTCTTCACCAGAAAAGATTAAGCTGATATTCGTTAATCGTGACAGATGATGACCCTCAATCGAGGTAGTCCACAAAAAAATCGATTCGAAAGAGTCGATTGAGGGTGAAATGATTTTATTTATTGAAAAATAGTTTATTATTATGTATGTTTTTCGTGTAAGTGTGGCAGGGTCGACTCGTCTACACGCTGGAATAGCTCTCCAGTCCAGGCTCTTCATCTGCAATCCTTTTTTGATTGCAGTGTTCCTCACATAGCGAGGAGCTTTCGTGATGACTCAGAGTGAAATCGATTTCTGGGCCTCTAGCTGGTTTCTGTGCGTCTGGTAAGTGAGCTCGTACCGACTCCCGTGCGCGACTTTCCTCGTCCAGGAGTAGAGCCGGTGTTGTTTGCGACACTTCTCCCTAACACGCTGGAAAATATGGCGATTGACTCGACTCAGCCGCTCATTCAGTTAAAGGGATCCAGCCTTATTATTTTCGGATTCGTAATGGCGTTCTCTCTAGTTTGTCTTTATATTTTAACACCAACTCCGTAAGAATATGCTTCTCATCGCTAGAAAAATTTTGGGTTCTCTTTTTTTGGGCTTTGACCACGTTAGGGTCACGATCTTCTTAAATAAAAAACTGTAGTGGCGCATTTGCACAACAAAACTATATTTTTCCATCAAAAGAAATTACACAAACCAATTAGCCCTTTCTCGATATAGTAGTGAAATCGATTTCTGGGTTGGTTTCTGTGCGTCTGGTAAGTGAGCGCGTACCGACCCCCGTGCGCGACTTACCTCGTCCAGGGGTAGCGCCGGTGTTGTTTGCGACACTCCTCCCGAAAACGCTGGAGAATATGGCGGTTGACTCGACTCAGCCGCTCATTCAGTTAAAAGGATCCAGCCTTATTATTTGCGGATTCGTAATTGCGTTCTCTCTAGTTTGTCTTTATTATATTTTAACACCAACTCCGTAAGAATATGCTTCTCATCGCTAGAAAAAATTACGGTTTTCTTTTATTTGGGCTTCCATTTTTATAGTTTCCCGTCTGACATTTTTAATTGTTTATAATAAAGCAGTCGCTGAATACTGAAAAAGTGTGAAGGTGGGTGGTGCGCAGGAGCCTCTGTCAGATATGAGAATATTCGTATGTAAAGACGGGCAATGCCCCTGCGCGGTGTAGTTATACACGAACAGTTATGTTGATACTTACAAAAGAAAGCCAGATATATTGCTCAGGATAAGGCTCCGCACCTTTGAAGGACAAGGGCCTCTTGTGTTGGGGACCTAAGGTACCGAGAGTCGTGGTCAGGGTGATATCATTGAGTCAACGGCATTAAATACAATATAACATTTATTCAATAGTTCCACATGCCGCTGGTGGTAACCTAATTAGCCGCTGAAGGCGGGCATAGTCATATTGTTATCAAAAATTACTAGCCTTTGCTGTTATAGAAAATAAGATTAAAATAGACTAATATGATATACCTGGCCAGGTCCATACGCAAATGTCCGTGCACTTTTAAGACGCCGTCTTGATCACTGTTGTATTATCGAACGAGGGTTCCGTACCGAACATCCAATACTTTACCCAGATGACCAAGGTGAACGTCCACCTCATCGCTGTATTGGAAGTACGCGGACACCACATATACGCCCTCCCGGCCCACCCCCAAGTGGCACACTGAACAATGCGTACTCGAGAGGTGGTGCAGGAAGACGTAAGGGATGTCCGCGCGATGAATGTAGATGGCCGCCTTGGCATCTGGGCCGCCGCACTGCAGAAATCGGCTGCTTACGGCGTCCGTCCGACGACGTCCAGGCCCCGCTCTTCTGCTATTTGTGTCACCTCTACCGTGGCAAGTACGGCCCCCGCTAGGTTCACTTGGCCCACCCGGAAAATTGTATTTATTTGACCTGCATCCATATTATATCCCGGTGGTCTCCGCCATGCGCTGCTCTGCGCTGACGCGAGCCGGGCAGTCACGGGTTGCAGGTCGCGCATATTTTTCTGCTCTCGTATATGTCGGCCTTGCAGTCCCCGGAGCGGTGACCGCCTAGGCCGCATCTCCCGCATGTGGGTACCTCTGTCTTGCACTTTTTCTCCGGGTGTCCGTAGGTTTGACATTTATTGCATAAGATGGCCGTTGTGAAGTCACGTACGCTGCAGACCTCCCGGTGAATATAGAGCACCCTCTTCTCTAGTAGTGCCCTCCTAAGGGTGTGGGTGCAGCTCAGAACGAATGTGGCGCGGCTCCCGCTCGCCCAACTTTTCTTGAACGCCAGCCTGCAACTCTCCTTCATCTTCGGGAGGGTCCACGTGGGATCCTCCCTAAAGTTTTGTTCGTGTAGTGCACTAAGAAATTCATCTAGGCTGGCGTTCTTACCTTCCACGTTGCTGACGGCCACCAGCGGTTGCCGCCCTTGTACCTCGTTTATTTTTAGCGATGACGGGAGCGCGGTCTTCAACTTCTCAAGGTCTGCTCTTGTTTTTGTCTGTACAATGACTCCTGCATTCCCCACCCTAAATCTGGAATCTGGTGTTGTCCACCTGAATCTGGAGAGTAGCGGGGGCAACAGAGGACTTTAAGATCTTCTTAGTTTCTTCCGCCGATTTTACCTCCTCTGAAGTTGGGTAGACTGCTGCCAATGGGCCTGATGGGGCCTTTCTGATTTTGTCGGCGTAACTGGTTCCGCTGCTGGCAGTCGCCGCCTGAACGACAGCACTCTGGGCGGCAGCCATTACCTCCGCCCGGGCCTTTTCAGCTTCTTTCTCGGCCCTGGCAGCCCTCAGCTGCTCTTGCTGCCGGGCCGCATCGACTTCTCCGTCTTGGTTTGTCTGATTTTACTCTTTCCATCTTCTGCAACAAGCGCCAGATGCCCTAAAATTTCTAGAAGGGTCGATAGATGGGCGTTTATTGCCGACTGGTCCGCCTTGTTCAATTTACTGGTAGGGTCTCCCGCCACCGCGGTGACCCCACGGGCCTCCTTGTTCGCTCGGGAGAGCAGTTCTCTGGCCGATGCCCTATAGAGCGGCGTCAGACCCGTCGTCTCTTCCTCCTCTCCGCAAGACTCTAACTCCGTGGAGCATGGTGTCCCAAAGTCCGACTCCACTGGGGGCGGCGCCAATTGCGCCGATCGGGCGGCGCGTCGCTTTGGCTTCGTCAGCGCCGTAGTCTCGTCCGGCGACAACACGCGTTTCCCGCCCTGAGTGCGCTGAGGCGCTGGAGATCCGGAGGCGCCCGCTGCACTACGGACGCCCGATGGGGTCGACGGAGGTCTGGACCGTTGCCATTAGCCTTAAAGCGCATATAAATGTTTTTTTTTTCATTTACTCAGTGGAATGGACCGGCATTTTTTTTATTTAGGAAATTTAAGCGATATTATACTTTCAAGCGCATATAAATGTTTTTTCATTATAAGAAAAATAAAGTCTCTGACTGTACTTTATTCTGTCAGTTTTATTTCCGGCATTCTAAAACAAAGACATTTAGGAAATCAGTCATTTTGGGAAAAGGATTTATTAACGTGATTTTATTAACTTATTAATATTAATTGTATTCTGCGAGCTACATATTATGTGCATGCCGTGTTCGCTCGTAGTAGGTTGTTCTAATTGTTTGAAATTGTATCTTTGTTTATTGTGTACCTAGTAGCAACCAGTTTGCGAACCAATAAATAAAAAAAAAAAAGGTGATTTTGATATTTGTTCATGACGATATCGTTACAAGATAGGAATCGGTCCAAACAGACCGGAAACGTCGAATGGGCAGCGGCTCCTGGGGGACTCCGACTGGGTCAACCTGCACGATTGGGGCCAGGGGCGTCGGGAGTGACGGGGACCGGGACGGGGGGGATGATCCCGGGGAGAGGGTCGCCATCACGGCGGCCACCGCATGATAGGCCGCTGCCGAAACCGTCGCTGCCAGGTCTATTTGCTGCGGGGGGGCGAACTCATTTTATCGTCGTTCGTGTATACCCCCTGGACAGTTCGTGTTACATGAACACCTGTGTGCTGCCAGGTCTATATGCTGCGGGGGGCGAACTCATTTTATCGTCGTTCGTGTATACCCCCTGGACAGTTCGTGTACACGAACACCTGTGTGCACCGGACGAACACCTGTGTGCACCGGACGAACACCTGTGTGCACCGGACGAACACCTGTGTGCACCGGACGAACACCTGTGTGCACCGGACGAACACCTGTGTGCACCGGACGAACACCTGTGTGCACCGGCGATGCGACTGTTTGTGTAGGGCAGCACCAGTAGCACGGGTGTAAACTAGGTCCCGATGCGCACTTGAAGAGGGCTCCTCGCGCCCGCGCACAGGCACAACGCTACCTGAAATCACTAAGTCCAATATCAGTTCGGTTGGTGGCAAGTGTGAAGCACACTATGTTATTAGTACTACTTGTGCCCAGTAAGCGAAGCACTAGAGCGAGTCGCTAAGCCCACCAAAGCCAACACCACTATCCTAAAGTAGGGCCATTTTAATAGGTCCCATTTGACATCTGTCAATCTTAGTCTCATAGTGAAGTGACTTGTTAATTAAATACTGAGAAATATCGATACAAACTCGAAATCGATACTGATTTGGTATTATTCTTTTAAAGAAATATGAATACAAAACAAACTGTTGTAATATTAATTTAATACAAGTAAATAACTGTACATACTTCAATCAAATATCAATCCCTGTGTATATGTAATAATTTATTTTTTAAATGAAATGACATAATTTAGTTTAAAAATCCATTTATTCAGTGGAACTACAGCTATTATCAGTGTCATCATCATCACTACTGTCCGCACTTACAGATATAATCAACTCATTTTCGATGATATTGTCAATTTTAATATCGCGTTCAAAATCACTTTCGATGATTTTCTTTGTTTTTTCAACAACCTTTTTCCAATCATCTACAGAGACACTGTCACATGCATTTTTTAACAGCGTAAGCATTTTTCTTGTGCTGAAAGGTGGCTCGGTGTTATTTCGTGCTGCATGACCCTTTATTTGTGCCCAAATAAGCTCGATGGCATTATACTGGCAGTGGTAAGGAGGCAATCGAATCACTTCGTGTCCATGCTCTAGGGCTAGTTCGTCGATAACATAGCGTGGCTTGGACGACATAGTTGTATGCACTAAATTCATTAGCTCGACTTTTAATAAATTTGGATTAACTTCCACACCATGTCTTTCGAGCCACGAAGCTATTTCATTCTTTTTATTGGCTTGAGTTGGTGGTTTGTCAACCTGTACCGAATGGTAAGGAGCATTGTCCATTATAATTTTTGAGGGGTTTTCTAGGCTAAGAAGTAGTTTTACAAACCATTCATTAAAAACATCAAAGTTCATTTCTTCGTGATAGTCACCTGTTGATTTGGATGCAAATGCTAGGAGGCAATCTGGAATAAATCCTTGTGAAGCTGAACCCGCATGACATATAATAAGACGGGCTCCTTTTCCTGATGGTACTTTTGATGTTGAGGCTGCTGTATCATCAGTCCACGTCCGTGAGACTGTATGGTTTGCATTTAACCATGTTTCGTCAACAAATACAACATTGTCCCAATCTGTAATTTTATTTACTTGCCGCAAGAATGTCTGTCTCTTCAGAGCAATATCATAGCGTTCTAGGAGAATTTTCCGCTTGTCTGCCTTTTTATATCTAAATCCAATTGATTTCAAAACTTTTGACAGTGACATTCTTCCGCCAGAAAATAAGCCTAACTCATTTAATGAAATAATTAGTTTCTTCCTTGTAGGATATTCCTTTCTTGAGTAATATCCATAAATAAAAAATAAATAAATAAAATAAAATTCATTTATTTCAGGCACAAGAACCCATATAAAAAGAAATTTCAAAAGAATATTTATAAAATAGAATTATTGATTAAGTAATTAAATAAATGAATTAATAAATTAAATTAACAGTCAATTATATTTTTAGTCACTTAATCCTATACAGTATTATTTAGACGTTTTTTTACACAGGAAGGGTCGTTCAGGTACACAGTGTGGTAGACGGCTTTTATAATTTTATTATCGCACTGTTGAAGGCGTTTGTGGAAGGAATCCTTCATTCGTTTTAAAATTGCAAAAAAGTCATTGACCTTGTTCTGAGCGAACATACCCGACGCGCTACACCTCCACGGCAGACCGAGCATCACTCTGAAGGAGTTGTTGTATTGTACACGAAGCGCATCAAACGCAGTCTTCGTGTAGTCGCTCCAGAGCTGGCCGGTGTAGAACGACTGACAGTACGCCTTGAACAGGGTCACTTTGACCTGGCCCGAGGCGTGGGCAAACCTTCTAGCTAACATATTACTTTTCATAGCTAAGGCCCTTCGTTGCCTTTCAAGGTCGTCATTGTCCTTTAATGAATCAGTGATTATATGTCCTAGGTATTTAAATTTATTTACAATATTCAAAGTTGAGTCACACAATATTATTTGTGGCACTACATTAGGACCTTTACCTGCTCTGAATATCATTACTTCTGTCTTTTTGACATTATAGGTCAAGTTATGTTGCTGTGCATATTTGTCGCAAGCAGCAATGAGAGCGCGTAGGCCGGCTGGGGAGGGACTCAGCAGCACCATGTCGTCCGCGTAGCTCAGATTATTGACACACTCGTCGTCCACGTAGCAGCCGACACGCATGCTGCTGAGTTCCTCCAGCAGCTCGTTCATGTACAGATTGAATAAAATCGGTGACGTCAGACCCCCCTGTCTTACGCCCCGGTGCAACTTATATGTGTCAGACAAGGAACTACCCCATTTCACTTGGTTACTTTGATTGTCATACCAATATTTTAACAATTCTATAATATTATGAGGCACTTTTGTACGGGCTAATTTGTCCCATAGCTTCTTATAAACAATAGTGTCAAATGCTCTGCTCAAATCTAGGAAACATCCATAGACTGTGGTTTTTCTGTTTACATAATATTTAACGGTATTTTTTAATGTAAATATTGCTAAGTCGGTGGACAATTTACTCCTGAAACCAAACTGTGCTTTACTCAAAGGTATATTAAATTCATTTAAATGTTCACTTATTACACGTTCTAAAATTTTTGACACTATTGTGGCCAAAGATATAGGACGGTAGTTACTTATGCTCGATATGTCGCCTGTCGCATGTAGGATTAATTTTAATAATTTTAATAATATACTTAGGCTAGTTAATCAGTTTGTATAATCATTTTTGTTTGTAAAGTTATAATATCCTACATTAGTTATGTACACACTATCATATACCCATAGTTAATAATGTATAATCATATCCTACATTTTGCTATGTATACGAAATGATCTTATTGTTAATAAAATATAAACCTTATGTTCAATACATGTAAGCGCACAATAGCGCAACACGGTAATAACCGTTAAATGTCGAATGAGACAAAATATGTACTTTTCACTCCAAACGCTGTTATGTAAAAGCTTAATATCGCACATATGTAAAATTATAATGTTATGTGAAAATTATTAACCAATTACATGACTACATTTCACGTCTGCTCGGCCATAGCTATACGTAGTGAGACATACAATTAGATCATATAATACGGGAAGTTTAGCGTTCCCAGTCAGTTATCTCCTCCAAGTTACCAAGAAGTCTCCACTATGGTCAAGCACGCAGCCAGATGCTAGTCTTTAAAACTCAACAAGTATTTTATTCCAACTCCACCAGCGCCTTACTCAGTCAGATCGGCAAAGTATCTCAAAGTACAGTCCACAACTCATATTGTCCTACGAGCACCGGATAATCAAGAAAAAACGCCAGGTTTAAAACCCTGGCCGACAGCTTTAGCTGTATTACAACGGTATTCGGCCCAGGGCAGCTTGAGCACGCTAAGCTCGCTACCCTGTGGTATCTAGCCTCAAATAGCTTGAACAGCTGTTCGCTATTCGTGGTATAAGGCCCGGAGAAAGTTGAGCATCACACGCTCGTTCTCCGTGGTATCTGGCCCGAGTCAGTTTGAGCTAACGCTTGCTACTCGTGGTATAGGCAACCCGCCTACAAAATCGCCTCACGGCAACCCTTCCACGAGCCACAGGGGATTGTTGGAGCGAAAGCTTAGCATCCCTTCGCCGAGTACACCAATTGAGTAAAAAGACTTTTGTAGTGCAGTGATAAATTTAGGGTTAGGTAGTATTAAGGTAAATTGGTTAGGGACCCCCACGTGCGCTTAAAAATGACAGACAGGTCATTACGCTCTAAGGGCCCTCTGCCCTCTCCGGACCATCTGGTCGGAGAAAATACACCGCCCTCAGGTGACACCACCACTGGTGAAACCAACACGTGGAGCAAAGGCACCAGCCCAACCACGGACGCAACCCATAGCCAAAATATAGGTAGTAATGTAGGTAGTAAGGAAGTCGCGAATCCGCCTCCGCGACCTGTGTCGCGAGACGGGTTATATGAAGACGCGTTAAATAATAGAAGTGCAACGGGCACTGTTGTAGACGTTCCGCACACCCCCCCGGTAAGTAGTAACCTCAGTGTTATGATGGCTGAGCTCGAAATGCAGCAGGCAAAGTTAGAAGAGGCTCAACGGGCTGCCGCAGCCGCCAAGTGTAGGTTGGAGATCGCGCGCATTGACGCTGCGCGGTCTTCCAACGGCGATGCGCAGCACGGTATTATAGAAGAGTCGCGTGTTTCTAACTGGGTCACTAATCAGCAGGTTTCGAGACCAGCCATTAGACACACCAACGAGGACCCGGGTCCTAGTGGTAGGCGCGATCGTAACGCCCGCACATACACTAACGACGTCGCGACGCCTGTAATTCACAGGTCGATCCCCGAACTGCCTCACTTCGATGGCAATATTACAGAGTGGATAGCGTTCCGGGCCGAGTTCGAAGACAGCGCGCCATTTTTCAGCCCTGTCATTAATGTAAGTCGAATCCGTAAGGCCTTAAGAGGAGAAGCTCGCACGGCCGTGAAATCCATTATGTACACGGTCCAAGATCCTTTCGAAATAATGGAAGCCTTAGAGAGGCACTTCGGGGATCCTGAGGAAATAGTCCTCACTGAAATTCATAACGCAAAACGTATGCCGCGATTATCTGAAGACAATAGCAATATTGTGTCATTCGCGAGCCATGTTGCCAATGTGGTGGCAACCATTAAGTCGCTGCGCCAGGAAAATTATTTACATTCACCCGAGTTAGTAAATAAAATAGTGGACAAATTAAATTTAATTGTTCGCTACGAGTGGAGTAAGTATAAAGCAGCGAACTCCAGTGTGCCTGGCTTAGTAGCCATGGCCACCTTTTTAAACGAAATAAGCAGTTGTGCGCGTAAATCACAACATCGCAAAGGTAGAGCTCATATTAACGTCGCACATAACGAGCGGTCGTCTATGCGATCACTAGATCACCGGCCACCCCCACCACGCGACGTCAGTAGTAGTAGCTCGGACTACGAGTGCGATACGACGCCGCAACATTCCTCGTTTCAAGCCAACGCTAAAGTCAGTAAAACTAAGGATTTCAGGAAATCGGGCACGTCTCATAATAATAAGAAGCAGTCAGCGCCTTTAGCGCAAGATAATAAATGCATATTATGTGGCAATACCCATTTATTAGCGAAGTGCAACGAATTTTTGAAATCCTCTGTTAGTAAGCGTTGGGAGATCGCGAAAAATAACAAACTGTGTTTTAGGTGTTTAGCCGCGTCCCATAAAAGGCCCTTTAAGTGTAAGTATGTACCTTGTGGTGTAAACCAGTGTGAGGCTGGCCACCACAAACTGTTACATGGGCTCACGCAACAAACAGTAAATATTACGCGCGCTAACGTGACAAATGTCAATTCACCTAAATCCAACACAGCTTTCGTTAATCATATGACCCCAGTGAGTTCAAAATCTGAAAATCTGGAATTAACGAAGGCTCATTGCAACATCGAGTCTTTAGGGGTTGTACAAAAGGTACCCAGGGCAGACCCGGAACAACGCGCGTTAGACATTCCCGACATAACGTGTAAAAAACTACCCCGACGTCAATAGGTACCAAGCTGGCCTCTTGTGGCGCAACGAAAACGAAACGTTGCCCCACAATAAGGACCATGCTCTCCGTCGCCTCTATAATCTCGAGATACGACTCGATAAAAATGCATTAATAGTCAATATCCGCGAAATGTTTTTGCAAGTCAAAGTAATCGATTCACACCGTGATAGTCTACGTTTTTTGTGGAGGGGGAAAGACCGGAATACGCCGCCTACGGAGTCTCGTATGACCCGTTTCATTTTCGGGGCCGCGTCGTCACCCACAACTGTGCCATATGTTAAAAAGAAAAACGTAGAATATCACGCGATCGATTACACTAAAACTGCGGAAAACAGGAAAGTACACGTGTTTTGCGATGCGAGTGAAAAGATTTACGCCGCAACCGTATACTTCCTCACTGCGAGCGAGAGCGAAGAGTGGGGGAAAACGGCCACTCTCGTTACTGCTCGCACAACTCCTTTGATTTTAAAATTAATTTGTACAGTTAGTAATAAGAATCAAAATCAATTCAATTATCTCCCTTTAGTAAGTAGGTTTTGTAAATACATTTGGCTTGTTAGGGCTACGGTTTGCGTCCTGGTTGCGGCCGAGGCATTCAAGGCCCATTTGCTAATAAAGAATACAGAAACAGAAATGAATCTGGGGCATATTAGGCTCACCGAGCTCCTACTAATTAGACGAAGTCAAAATGTATTATTTCACGAAGAAATGGAAGACCTACAGGCTGATAAACGATTACATAAGAAATTTCAGTTGTATATGGTCGCTGTTGTACGCGATAAAAATGGGACAATTACAGAAACAAGGCGTTCATCCCTGATTTACACGCAAAGAAAGAGTTTTCTACAACACTGCCATGAGAAAATGAACCATGGCAACCACGCAACTATAATAAACGAATTCAAGCAGAGATTCTACATCGTTGGCCCAAGGGGAGTACTACGATATATCTCCAAAAAACGCAAGAGGTGGCGTACATGCAGAGGATCACCACATGAAGAGGTTCTCCACACCTTGCTTCTAGAGGCCGAGTATATCATCAACTCGCGCTCTCTCACTCCCGTCAACCCCTATTTGGGCATAAAAGCCCTGGCCCCCAGTCATCTCCTGATTGGTTGGTCCAATGCCATATCCCTTTTTGGTTTCTTTAATGACCATAAACAATCTCTCAGTTCATGGAAAGTCTGTCAATTACTAGCTGACAACTTTTGGAATGGCAGACAACACGATGCCACGAGGGACCTGGCCTCAAGGAAGACGGAAGACATACCCCGGCCCGGATGGACGAGTACGAATAGCAGACATCGACACCGTCGCAGGCTCCATTCGGCGTCCCAGTGCACGTTTAATAGTTATATGCTCCTCTGTTAAGTAGTGCTAGCGCACGTGGGGGAGACTGTCGCATGTAGGATTAATTTTAATAATTTTAATAATATACTTAGGCTAGTTAATCAGTTTGTATAATCATTTTTGTTTGTAAAGTTATAATATCCTACATTAGTTATGTACACACTATCATATACCCATAGTTAATAATGTATAATCATATCCTACATTTTGCTATGTATACGAAATGATCTTATTGTTAATCTATACATATAATAAAACAGTAAAAATATTTTGTCTGTACATTTAATATTTTTGACTGAAATGGATAGAGGGAGACCTAAAAAGAACAATAGAAAGCAAAAAAATTTTTTGGAATTTCTTGTCTGTCTGTCTGTCTGTCTGTCTGTCTGTCTGTCTGTCTGTCTGTATGTATGTACGCGTTTCACGCAAAAACTACTGGACGGATTTGAATGAAACTTTTTTTGTTGTATAGCTATTAAGCCTGGGAAACATATAGGCTATAATTTATTTTGAAAACTGGAACACCTGATGAAGAACCATAACGGAACAGCTAAACTATAAGTAATATGGAAATGGTGCCTTAACAAAAATCGTTCAACCTGATGAGCATTTTCTGCCGACGTATAAAAATTGAAGATCTGGAACATCTGATGAAAAGCTCCAAGAGACCAACTACACTATAACATATATGGAAATGGCGCCTTAGCAAAAATCGTTCAACCTGATGAGCATTTTCTGCTGACGTATAAAAATTGAAGATCTGGAACATGTGATGAAAAACTCCAAGAGAGATTTTTCATCTAAGCGAAACTCACGCGGGCGAAGCCGCGGGCGACAGCTAGTAAAATATAAACCTTATGTTCAATACATGTAAGCGCACAATAGCGCAACACGGTAATAACCGTTAAATGTCGAATGAGACAAAATATGTACTTTTCACTCCAAACGCTGTTATGTAAAAGCTTAATATCGCACATATGTAAAATTATAATGTTATGTGAAAATTATTAACCAATTACATGACTACATTTCACGTCTGCTCGGCCATAGCTATACGTAGTGAGACATACAATTAGATTATATAATACGGGAAGTTTAGCGTTCCCAGTCAGTTATCTCCTCCAAGTTACCAAGAAGTCTCCACTATGGTCAAGCACGCAGCCAGATGCTAGTCTTTAAAACTCAACAAGTATTTTATTCCAACTCCACCAGCGCCTTACTCAGTCAGATCGGCAAAGTATCTCAAAGTACAGTCCACAACTCATATCGCCCGTTCTGTTTTTTACTATTGGGACAACCACAGTTTTCATGAGACACTCGGGGAGGTAACTGTGATCAATACAAGCATTAGTAAGTACTGAAAGCTTTTCAAACAGAAGCAGACCGCCATACAAAACATGTTCAACACTTAACCCGTCATGCCCGGGGGATTTACCCCGTTTCATATTTTTGACACATGTAAATAACCTGTCAGGAGAGACATGCAGCTCGTCAGTGCGTCGACCGTTGTCACCAGTTGGCGACAATGGCGGCGGCAGCGGCGGCGGCGTGCCCCCCGCCCCCTGCCCCGGGCAGTATGAGTCATTGTTGTTAGGACTTTCGACTTGAAATTGTTTTACAAACATATTTGCAATTTCCTCTGTATTCTGACTGCCATTCACTGATACTGGGGGGCTATATTTATAATTAAGTTTATTCGTTTCTTTCCAAAAATTCGAGAAATCCTGTTTTACTTCTATAAGTTGCTATCAGGTCCATTTTGATTTTTGATTCATTTTTCTGACACCATTTTAATTTATTTTTAAAGTATTTCCGACTTTGTACCATATTTTCATACACATTTCCTTCGCGGGGGCGGTCTAATGCCATCCATTGTTGAAAAGCAAGACGAGCATCATCATGTGCTTTTCTTACATAATTATTCCAGCCGGTAATTGCCTTTTTACGTATAATCTCACCTCCTGTGTACGAGTGAATAGCAGCCTCACACATACATTTTGTTATTTGTTCATAGTATTGATCAATAACTTTACAGTGGTCTGCCACCGAACAAGAGGCGCCAGTACAAGTCAGAGAGGGCCATGTATATTTTTGTAAATATTTCTCACATAAATTACCATATTGTATTACTTGGGCTTGATTTCTATTACCCCACAACACCTTGTTTACATACTGTTTTTGATGACTTATAGTTTTAGGCGTTATCAATTCAAAGTTACAATGTATGACAATTGGAAAGTGGTCAGAACAGAAAACATCATTCAACACGTTCACGTCTGTAATTAAACTAAGCGCTGAGGAAGTAACTACACAGTGGTTGCGAATTGCAGCAGCATCAAAATTGTCAATACCGACAACTTTCTTCTCTCTCTTTCTTTTTTTCGGTGTTCGTAATCTATTCTCTTCCGAGCCTGAGGGTCCATATTTCTCGTTGAGAATTTGCGTTACAGTCTTCTTCCCTATTCCTAATGCATCAGCAACGCGATCCTTCGTTTGTGTCACAGGCAAAAGAGGCCCACCGTTGGCCGACTCACGTTCGAAATAAGTGTATAATTTTACCACTTGTTCGCGAGCTTGGCTGTTTAAGGTTATTCCTCGTTTAGACATGGTTAAACCAGAACAAAGTCCAAATAATAAGCAATCGGAGTCCAAATGATAGCCAGGTAAACGTTTGCGGAAGATCCGATCAGTAAGAAAAGCCAGTTCAAAAGATAATAAGGGATACACGGAAATCGCACAGTCACTTCGCACTACAACAAAAGACTGCAACACGTAATGGCGTCGTGGCGTCACTGTAGGTTTAAGTGTTGCCAGGAATAAGTTATACTAAATACTATGAGTTTATACTAAATATTATTAAATATTTTAATATAAAGTTATTGCTTAAGTATTCCAGTATAATTGTAATTAAACATATTTCACAAATAAACAATTTATGGTTTTATATTTTTTCGTACACACGTAGGTCATTACACATACATAAATCATTATATCGATAAATTTATTATTTCGGTTCGATTAAATTAATTCGGTTTTGTCGGTTTT
Source organism: Ephestia elutella (assembly GCA_018467065.1). Taxonomy (NCBI): domain Eukaryota; kingdom Metazoa; phylum Arthropoda; class Insecta; order Lepidoptera; family Pyralidae; genus Ephestia; species Ephestia elutella. Next base: position 9,160,192 of record CM031575.1, read on the forward strand.
TTTTTGTGGTACATCTCTAGTGATAAAAAAGAAAAAGCGTTAATCGAGCTGACTTTGTAGTGACGTTTAGATTTCATTAAAAAAATAGCTTTGCATTTTACATACATTCAAAATGAATCTCTTTAATCGAAACAAATGGTAATAATAACGTTTTCTGTCATCACTATACAATAATTTATGAATTAAACAGAAAATGCTTAAAAAATTAATTAAATCTCACTTTTGCAAAAACAAATAATTGAGTACCCGCCGTTACAAGTACACATTGTTGAATTTAAATGAAGTGTGACCTATTAAAATGGCCCTACTTTAGTGTATAGCCACACCACACTAAGTGTCACTGTCACCACAATACCGCTCGCTGTCAGTGTCGCTTGACACCTGACAGCTGCTCACCGATTGTCACTGTCACCTCGGCACGCTGTCAACGTCACCTGCCAGAAGCCACCAAAGTGTCACTGTCACTGGCTATTGACGCAGACGTCAGACGTCACGGAAGTGTCACTATCACTGCACTAAAAACTACGAGTGTCAATGTCACCTTAGCACTTAATCTAAAAGTCAAAGCCACGCGCTCACCACGTGTGGCGTAGATAAGTTGGAAAAAGGGGCAGGCGTCCAGGACCACTGTTCCCGGATTGGCAAATTGGAATGGGTACTTACCCCGAGTCCCTGGATCGTACCTCACAGGAGCCTTGGGATACCTCCAGCCAGATTGGGATAGCGCAGCGGCCACGCGGCACAGCCACACCACCAAAAACCACCACAAAAAGGTTCACAACACTGCACAATCAACGTCAAAACAAGTCACTAAAAATAGCAGATGCAAATCACAAAAAGTATTACGGGAAATTCACGAAAAACCGTGAAAAGATCGGAACTTAAAGGCAAATTACACCACGTGGTTCTGAGCTCCGCAAGATACGTCCGCGCGGCACGACTGACGGCGAACGACAATGGTTATCTAATAAGTTAATAACAACACTCGAATCTAATTATCAATGGTATTACCGGTGGGATCGAATTTGATACTCCAGATCACATCTCAAGTCTCAACCTCTAGCGCCGAGTGCTGTCGGTACCTTACTATAATTATTAGCATTATCCAAAATTGTTGCAGTTGGTTTCCCATTTCTACTTGATTCTTCTGAGCAATAGTGATTTCTTCTTACATATATGTTTTTCCCATTTTATGTAGTCGGTGAAACATATAAAACAACACTTGTTTGTTTACAGGTTGAGATAAGCAATGCTCACGATCTTATTTAACTAATAATTGTCTTATTTCTCATTAATTTTTGTATATTATACAAATTGACAAATCTTACAAAAATATCTTATAAAATCATAAATAATATAGACGTTCCAGCACGTTACCATTAAAATGTCGGTCGGTAAATCTTGGATGAATAGGAAAACTTATAGGAAACAATAGGAGAGCAACTCTAGTAAAATCTAGTGTACCTACTCACATATACATTTTATATTCTTTTGTCGTATCGATAGCAGAATACTCCTCTGACTGCAACCACGTAGGTTCCGGATCACCGCACTTTTCACTGACTCTATGTCTATGATCTATGTAGCAATGATCCTACCGACTGCGCCAATTGCGACGGCTACAGACGGAGGGTGCAAAAAAATATAAATCTTTATTTATAGAAATAGAACATATAATATAATTTCGAATAAAAATTACAATAATTTCATAAATCTAAGTGACGTGACAATTGCTCAAAGTTGGAAACAAATGTGTCGAACTCCGATGCGCTGCCAGGTGCATCGAGATGGGTTGCGAAACGGCGCGGCGGCGGGTGGTCTGAATCATACGATGTGGTCCGAAGAAGTACTTATCACTAATCAGCGATAATAAGGGTGTTCACATATGTAACATGAGAGCAGAATAAGAATTTGAATACTCGACAATAATAACTAATTGCAAATATGCAACGGTGACGTTACAATCCCTTTCGTTTCCTCTTCTAGCTTATATTTTAATTCTTCAGCTAGAGTTGAATTTCTGTCATTACTGACTCGTGGTCAACAGAAAATATTCATTTATTTCCTTGACAACTTTTTGACAAGTGTGTCAATGTCGATTCGCATATTTAAGCGTCTTGTAAAACTTCTTTCTCTCACGGTCCCTTCGAATGGGCTTCTGAGTTTAATCCTTGTATCCTTCGGGAAATGAACGTTAGGCGGTGGCGTAGTGCCTATTCTTCTGCTTCTTCCGTGTTTTCCTGGAAAATTACGGCGCTTGTATACATTTGTGTAAAAAATATATGCTTGTTACTATATGCATGTTAAACTAGACACGACTTTGACATGACCTTTGCTACGAAGCATTGATTCTCAGCCTGTAGCCTCGCGGTCTCCGCATTGGTCATCCTATTAATAAGGACCGACAAGACCTCCAGAACGTGGCAACCTCTTTGAGCACCTTAATAAAGGTCTCTTTAGGTTACCAGAACTCGTTGCAATGGTTTTAATGACGCCAATGCTGGCGTCAACCTGTTCATTCAGGGCACCTGTTAGTTGACTCCCATCTAGGGGGTCTGTCACTCTCTTGGCCAGGACGTTCTTGGCCTTCTGCGTCACAATCCTTTCGGCCTCGTCCCGACGAGCCGCCCCTTCCTTTCTAGCGTCGGCCGACATTGCGGGCGCCGTGTGATGCCCTTCACATTTTTTCGCCGATTTGGCTACCGGTCTTATTTTGAACGCAGATCCTCCGTTAGACCCAGCCTTCGGCTCCTCTGGGGGATTACAGCGCCTTTTGCGGCACCGCTGCTCCGCCATCTCCACGTCGGAGACTATCATACTTTCCACGCTCACCCAGGACGCGTCCGAGAGTGAGCTAGCATCTTGCTGCAACTCCAATGTTAGATACGGACCCCCCCCCCAGATACAGTGGGGCAGCCCACACCCGAAGGCGTCCTAGTACCCTCCTGGGGTAGTTGTTTTTCGAAGACGTCATGTTCATAGTTTCCTTTTTTTCAAGAGTGATGTCCCTGAACTCCCACTCATCAACAATGGGCGCTTGCGACGTGGATCCCCCCCTCCCCCCGTCATTCATCCCCTCGGCACACGACCGTGGGATCGGGGTTATTTTTTTCTGAGGTTGTCTTCCTCTCGACACTGGTCTCTATGGCACAGCACCCTCGGCCCTAGTTTGGGGTAACGAGTTGCCCGACTTTGGCCGATGTCAATAATAATTGTTAAAATTTGCTAAACTGCAGTTTATCGGCAAGAGAAGACATTTTAGTTTGGCCTTTTGAATTTTTCTTATATAGTATACTAAAAGATAAATTCGGACTAAAACTTAAGCCATGTTTCATCACATTTTAACAATCTCAATAGTCTCAAACTGAGACTATCAAAAATTTTAGCTTAGCTTTATATTAATTACTGTATGTTACCTCAAAATCTGATAGATCTGAATCTTTATCAGAAATAGCAATAAATTGTTCGACATTCTCCACACCTTCCAGAATTGCAATGAGATCGTCATTTTCCATCGTAAAGTTACTTTTATTATCACAAATCACAACATCCACAGGAAAAGCTACATACAATATGAATATAAACCAACAAATGATTCACGGGTATTACGATATATTTTATTTATTTTTCTACCCACATCTTGCAAAAATATAATTTCCCATCACTACGCGACACTTAAAGATGTCGTTGGCGCTACATACATAATAGTGTATTTTCATTAAATTAAAGGTAATAATTAATTTCCATGCGAGCAGGACTTGAACCATATCTAATTTCTATATGAAAGTACATTAACAATGGCACTAGTTTAAGATAAATTTTAATATATTCCACATCACACAAATTACACAAACTAAATAAAGAAATGAGGTTGTTTTGTTTATTTTTATAGTGGTTTTATATTACATCTTCATTCCGCTTCGGAAGACATAGAATATGCCTCATTCAGACACTTTTCAATGGATGCCATCCAGTTCTGGATCTCAGCAGTAGAAACTAATTTTGGGGCATCATCTTCTTGGACAGTGCTCGGCTTAGGCTCAGGACTTAGAATCGCAGGCGCAGGCGGCGGCGGCGGAGGACTCCGGCCGGTGCGTTAGCATACTGCGGTTGAAGGTGGAGGGACTATCTTCCATAACTGTTCCCAGTTATATCACTCACAACATTTTAATTTGACTAATAGTTAGCCACTCAATACGTTAGTCACTACTTGCGGGAAAATGTAGGTCACACTTCAGCAATTTAATAATTTTAATAATTTGGCATGTCAGGTCGCATCGGCTAGCGAGTGACGAGTCTACATTTGCGAGTCTACATTGCATCTCTATTTTCCTTAGATTAATTAAATTAAACTTCTGTAGGCTTGACCAATAAATCCGTTACTTGAGTGATCACATCCTTTTCATTCTAGTCTTGCTACTACTATGTCATACCTTATAATATCCGACAACTTCTGTGGGGCCAGTATAGCTTCCAACCTGATGGTCCCTTGGCTGATCCTTCCAGAACTCCGGAATCCGACTAGTAATGGAGACTTGCGCTATTTCTCTTAGTGCTAAACTAGGAGCAGACCCACCGGGAACCGCTGCCGTAGTATCCACTGACATCGTGAATGTCCAATATCACTATGTAAAATATTTCAAGGAGCCGCCCGTTCGTAACCCTTGGTAAAGGGAGTCGAAAACCGTACCACAGAATTACATCAGTTCTCACTGGGTCACCACTTTAGGAAATTAAGTGTGTAGTTGATTGATGTATAAATGTCACTGTGTGTTCGTGTAAATGAGAAAAGGGTGAGATAATAAAATCCTGGGATATGAACACTTGTTTATTTTAAATCCCTTAAATCACATAAATGCACAATTTAAATGCCCACTAATATTTACGCAATCATACAATTTGAATTACGCCCGCTAACTTATAGCAAAACGAACGAGCGGTGATACGAACAATAGGCGAATATTTAATTATGATTACTGTAATCATGATTAGTTTATTCTGATTAAAATTAATCAAATTAATTAATTGATTAATAAATTAATTGATTAATGCCAATACTGGTTGAAAGACACCTATTGTCCGTAGACAATTGATTAATTTTAATCAGATTAAACTAATCATGATTACAGTAATCATAATTAAAAAAGTAATCTTAATCATGATTATTAACTTTAATCATTATGTAATTACTAATCATTAACTGAATAATTTGATTATAAATCCATCAATGTTATTAATTCTACGTAAAAGAAATAATGAAGAACAAAAAAAAAAATTTCTAATGTTCAAATACACGGAATTCTAATTTTGAAGTGTATTTTCAATCAACTAACCTCCGAACTTTACATTTCTTATTTGTTCAAATTACATTTCATAAATACTTTTTTTTCAAACAAGTCGTCAGATAATCTGTGTGATCTTATTTAGCATAGTCGCAAAAGAAGACATTCTTTCTACTGAGCCAGAGGACGGAGACGGTTTACATTTTAAATTAGTTGCTTTATGTATATTATACATTTAATTTGGCTATATTATGTTTTCTTTACGGCGAGAGTCAATAACAACTTTGATGCATACATATTTTTGCGTATTGCTTAAGTTGTTAGTGTTGATTTTCCAATAAATTAAATAAATAAATAAGTAGTAATTAAAACAATCAAATTAATGATTATGATTGATGATCTTAATCATTTTAAATTTGATTATGATTAATTAATCTTATTTTTTTAATTATGATTTTTAATCATTAATATTTAATCGTTAATCAGATTAACTTTGGGCCAACACT
>CM031575.1:9166079-9198701 GCA_018467065.1 Ephestia elutella
ATGTGCTGTGCATATAAGTTGTTCATAATCAATTTTGTTCCAGTTAATTTAAGTATTTATAAGCAAAATAGGTTTACAGAAGATCTTTAAAAATATGTGGATCAATTGATTCTAATAAATTGTATAAAGAAGTTACGCAATCAGATCTTTCATCGATATTAAATAACTTACATACAATTTATATAAAAAATACTTAAACAACTGTTGTTGAATAATACGAAATTATTTAGATGTCATCTATAAAGAATTATATCGAATCGCGAACTAGGCTGTCGACTTCTCTAATATTTTGTGATTTTAATTTGTTGTAGGTTAAGTACCTATGTACCTACGTAAAACATTTATTTTGAATGTGAAACAAGTATTATAATATATCTACGCGATTAGCTAATGCTTGACTGTTGTTGATCTCAAACTTATGTGTTATTTTAATGTAAATAATGTAATCACATGTTATATTTCACGATCACGTAAGTATCTGTTCAAGTAAGATAAAAACGGGCTTCAAGTTATATAGAAGTGCACCAACACGAAAACGTAGGGTAGCCTCGCGGTCAAGTACTGCAATTAACAATAACTCGGGTTGATAGTTAAGTAAAATTATGCCATTATAATCCCATTAACACTTGCAACAGATTCATTATCAGTTCCTATAAAAAGGTGGGTACTAAACAGCCTAAATCTATTTCACCGCTAGTCATAATTTAAATTAGGTTGTAGAAATAGTATAACATTTTTTTGTTTAATTTTAATGACTTATTATACTGATTATGAATCTGTTGGTACATCTCTCACCTACTTATTATCTTGGACCGCGGTCGGGCCTCAGTAGAGTTGACAATATCTATAGACATTCCATATGCTATTAAACGACGTTTTATATAATCTAAGACAAACGCCGAAATATGTGAATAATCGCTAGTGTTAGAATCCAAGCACTCGACACGTACTTAGGTTATGGACTTCAAGCACGCCGCGGTTGGAGCTTTGTAGCCAGCCTAGTGCTAGAGTTGTAATATGTATATTTAACCTATTTGTAAAATTATGTATCCTGAAATGTTATGTAAGTGGTTTGTCGACGTAGATACTTTAGAAGTTCCCCGAAATCCCTGTTAAAACGTCCCATTTCATTGTTGAGCAACGCGAATCATTCAATTTACTGAATGATATAAGTACTAAGAGGCACTTATACCAACCTATATTATTTGCACGTTATGTAGAACCCCTTATCTAATTGTATATGCATAGATTGATGTTTAACGGAGATTTCGAGGTTCCTATCTTTATGACATTTATCAATGCAACAAACTAAATAGCTGGGGTCCTATTGGAAAAAGTGCTACAATTTTAGGTAATGAGATACCACATAGCTTGGGATGTTATTTGACCTAAACTGACTTAATCGAGCTCGTTAGCCACTCGCGATCCCGCGTCAGGGGGCGGGGAGGGGTCAAAGTTCCAACCACCCTGCGCTCGAAAAAAATTCTAGTGGCTACATTTGACATACAAAGCCAAGTTTGGTATCGTTTTCGGATAAATCGATGACGGCCAATTCATTAGGCATAGTATTTTTGTAGGTATTCATAGAAAAAAATGACGTAACGCCTAAACTTATGTAGAACCAGTGTTACAAAATTACAAACAGGCCCGTATTTTTTAAGATTTTTATATAGAAGATGATTTAAAAAAAAATAGCACCCAAAAGCCCAACTAATGTAGATTATAAAAACATAAATATCATTAAACTTTTTTACTAAAATGAATGTAAAAAAAAATTGAACGTACGCGCGGTCTATGCTGTTTCGCGTCGAACGAGATATAGCGAGGACCCAATTGTCGACTCAGTGGAGTTTTTCTTCATACAATTCTCAGTAACAGCCTCAATTTTGTTGATTCCATATTATAACTAGCATTTGCCTTCGGTTTCGCCTGTATGAATTTAGTTTTTTACTCATTTTACCACCTGAGGGTGGATTTTCTGAAATTATTTTTGAGCATTCATTTTGATGAATTTTAGTAAAAGTAAAATAATGATAGAATATGTTTGCACCTAAATTCCAACAGGAACTAACTGGACAGGTGGTGCCCCGTTTTACAAATGCGGAAGTAAGTCACAAATTTCAGTTGGATGTTTGCTACTCCCTCACCTGAAATATACGACGAAAGTCTGTTTGTCTGTTCGCTTTCACGGCTAAACCGCTGGACCCTTTTTTATGAAATTTGATATGAATATAGTTAAAGACCCAAGCTTAAATATAGGCTACTCTTTTTCAATAATCAACTCCCAAGCGAGTGCAATAGGGGTGATTTTTTAAATCAAAAAACACTTTTACGGCTAAACCGCTAGACCGATTTTGACCAAATTTGGTATGGATGTAGTTGAAGACACGAGATCAAACATAAGGTACATTTTTTTCAAAAATCAACCTTCAAAGAGTATTATCAAAAACACATCAGGTACGCTGTTACTACTAAACCGCTGAATCAATTTTGATGAAATTTAGTAGCGATATAGTTAAGGACTCGAGGCCAAAAATAACAATTTTTTTTTTTCAAAATTCAACCCCTGATGGTCAGCAGTGAGGGAAGAAAGTTCGTGTCAAACACACATTTGTTACACTTTCACGACTAAATCGCTAAACCAATTTTGATGAAATTTAGTACGGATATAGTTGAAGATCCAAAGTCAAACACAGGTAACTTTTTTTTTCAAAAACCAAACCCTTATGGGCCGAAGTGGGGAGAGAAGTTAGTGTCGACAACACATCCTGTTACGCTTTCACGGTTAAACCGCTGAACCAATTTTGATTAAATTTGGTGTGGATATAATTGAAAACACGAGGTCAAACATAGGGTACTTTTTCCAAAAATCGACTCTCAATGGAATGCAATGGATCTGTCTGACTGGCTTTTCGAAGCAAGTTCTGTTAAGCATTCACGAATATACCGCTTGGTTGATTTTGATAAAATTTGATATAGGTAGAAATAGTTATAGGACTCGAGGTCAATCAAATCAAAAATCAACCCGCAAAAGGTCGCAGTGGGGGGTAAAAGTCTGTATAAAAAACATAATGATACTTTTTGCTGCCGGCAAGTAATCATTTATCTCAACATCGTCATTCTTGCAAATTTTATTCATTGTTTTGTGATCTATGTACAGTACATTTGTAAAATTGGACGGTTGCTAATTGAATGACTGATATATCAGCTCAGAGATGAAACCGCAACCACTGAATGTAGACATTTCAAATATTGTAGACAGATTCTTTATACGTACCGGTAAATGAAAATAATTTTAGAAATACCACCCATAAGATGGTAATATGAGAAAAAACGAAATTCCAGCAGGCAAAGCCGAAGGCAAAAGCTAGTTATAATATGGAATCACCGAAATCGAAGTTATTTCTTAAAATTTTATGAAGAAAAAACTCCACTGACTCGACAATAGAGCCCGCGCTCGTATTTCGTTCGGCGCGGAACAGCATAGACCGCGCGTACGTTAAATTTTTTTTTACATTCATATTAGTAAAAAAGTTTAATGATATTTATGTTTTTATAATCTACATTAGTTGGGCTTTTTGTTGCTATTTTTTTAAATTCATCTTCTATATAAAAATCTTAAAAAATACGGGCTTGTTTGTAATTTTTTAACACTGGTTCTACATACGTTTAGGCGTTACGTCATTTTTTTCTATGGATACCTACAAAAATATTATGCCCAATGAATGGGCCATCATCGATTTATTCGAAAATGACACCAAACTCGACTTTGTATCTCAAATGTAGCCACTAGATTTTCGAGCGCAGGGTGTTTGGATCTTTGACACCTTCCTCCCCCCCCCCTGACGCGGGATCGCGAGTGGCTAACGAGCTTGATGAACTCAGTTTGACCCATATAACATCCCAAACCATGTGGCATTCCATTACCCAAAATTGTATTCGTCCCCATACATTGCTGCCCAATAGGACCCCAGCTAAAAGTGATACAATTCAATGGCTTGCTGACTAATATCGAAATTAAAAAATTATATTAACTACCTTAATCTCTTTCGAAGTTGTATATCCCGCATCATCAGATAATACGAATAGGCAGTGGATAAAGCGATCGGCAAAGCCAAAACCACAATTTCAGTAAAAAGCCTTGTCTTGAGTCATTTTAGAAGTTGCAGAAGAGAGCCTACAAAATCCACTTTAAATAGACTTGTAAAAGTTGATATTGGTGTGTCGAGTTGAGCTTGTCTTAATGCTGTTTGTTAAAAAAAATGGAGTTAACTGAATTTATTATCAAAGTAATATAGAAGTCTCCAATAATTTCTATAGAGAAATTTACACTTTATAAATGCTGGTTGTTAATTCATTTGTACAATTTTTTTATTTAAATTGATTTTCAATATCTGTATTGTAGATTTAGTAGTCATGTATATATTTTGAATTGGCATAGTTATATATACATAAATATCATATCACTTGTCACTTGAATAATAAAAAATCATAATTGAATTTTATTTTAATACTTATATAGAAAGGGTTTATTTAATGTTTGATTTTAGGTTATCAATACTAATTATGTAAACTATGAAAAATGTCTATAATACATAATTCCATAGACTATGGTGTTTTATTTAATGTTTATGATAGATATATACACCTATCTAATATTGGAAATTAAAAAGATTTATATTAACAAAAACAATTTATATTTTCAACTATTATGATACAGAGTGTTTACAACAAATTAATGGACCCAGAAGTTAATTAATCCTTCAAAAATAAAGATATTGGGCATTGTCTATTGTTAAACAATTGAAAAACCTCGTAACTAAAAGATTTAAAAGATAATATCTTGAATCCAGACAACACTTATCACTAAGAAACATTCATGTTACTTAAACATGCTTTTATTGATCACATTACATTTATTGTAAAATATAATTAGCAACAGCTTAGAACACAATAAAGAACAATAGAGTCGAGTGTATAAAAGTGTGTTAAGTCTGTTGCTATACAATGGTCCTATGATTAAGGTAACTTTATGATAATTACATTTTTTCCTAAATTAGCTATTTTATTTTCAAAGTATTGTCATTAGGCAACCAAATTTGATTTTGTTCAGTGTTTTGTACAGTGGAATACAGTAATTCTATGCAACATTTTTTTATTTATTCTATAATAAATAGACAATACAATACAAATAAGTATATCATTGCAATTCAATGTTTTTTAAAATATATCTCTGAAATAATATCACATGACTCTGTAGATTAAATCTTCTACTGATAATAATTGGTAAAATTTAAAAATAAACATATTTATTTCCTGCAACACTATTAAAAGTTAAGATTAGCATCACTGAACTATTACCCCAAGAAAAGAATAAGTAATTTCCTGAGACCCAGTAGAACAACAGAATCATAAGTATAGGTACTTGGTTACATAACCGATGCATCAATTATTAATTGCTCGCTAGAGATAATAAACCTTTTACAGTGAATGCAGTAAGAAGGTTTTAAGTAAATATAGCTTGAATGGTTAGTCCACATTAGGGGCCAAAGGTTCAACAACTCAACTCAACTCAAAGGTTCAGGTTTCTGCAACTTTGGATACATCACGGACACATGATAATAATAAGACCATATTTAAATAATTGTATACGTTCATTGAAATGGGAATTACTGTGGTTACCTAGTTTTGACCTAAACCACATTTGGTTTACATATTATGCATGTCTATGTACTAATATAAAAATAGCATACCTACTCACTTCACCTTGTCTTATTACATAAACTCAAAGATGAAATTCAATCCATTCCCTTTAGATATTGTCATTTATTTACTTACTTAAACACTGTCATCATAATATCTTCGTTTCATAGCCCTGTATTTCTTCAATTTGTACAGTGCTTCTATTTCCTTAACAACAAATTCTCCATGTTTTATCATAAGCTGTATTTTCTCTGGATCTGTTTCATTGCTGTTTTTAGTAAAAACCTTATGTAGTCGTTTCCTATATAAATCATAACCTTGAGGCCAATCTCTGCCTAGGTACAATAGCTGAAACAAATTAAATAATTCAAAATAAAGTGCATATGGTTAAGCTAATGACAGCAGAGTTTATCAATATCATGTGCTAAGAGCTATGAGACAAAATCACAAAAAGCACAATTTTTTTATTATTATTATTTTATTTTAGCTCGTAGCAACATGACGACAGTAAATAAAGGTAAAATATACTAGTTAAACATACTGTTTTGTAAAGGTTTAACACAGCCGCTCGATGCCCTTGCGACATTGTTTTTTTACATAACACAGTTTTTTGTGGATAACAAAAAAGAGATTATGTATTTGTTCGGTTTCAAAAGTTCATAGTCCACAAAAATACAAATCTTGAAACTTTTTCAACTTTCTTGTTTGACTTGACTTCAAATGACATGCACTGACAGTGACAGACTGACAGTAACAGTTAGTAGTTTTTTTTTTCATAGGCAAATAAAAAGAGTTATACTCATACTTTTTAACAAAGACAAATAAAAGGTAACCACGGAAACCAATAATAAAAGATAATTATTACACATCGTTTGAATTAGAATATAATTTTAACCAATTAACTAAGATTTTGGCAACGAGCGATTCATCACTGCTGCTATAAATGGCTGACGAACCCGAACCTGAGGTTGTTGGCGAAGGTGAGTTACTGGGGAGTTAATAAATAGGTAGGTACTTACCGTTGGCACCTGTGTCATCTTTGCCATCATCGAAATACAGCGTTAATATCTCGATGTTTGCCATCGGCACATTATGTACAAAAAGTACCTACTCATCCAGACATCGAGATAATTATGTAACTACTTGCATCCAAAACTGAAATGTGTTCTTTGGTCCGCTGGCGGTGTACCCCGGGCTACGTTCCTGTGGGAATTGTAGGATAAAAAGTACCATATGTGTTATTCCAGACTCCGTTCTACCTTTAGTTCTAGTTTTTGCGTCGCATCCATTCTCATAGTTTCAAGGTCAATGCACCAAACCGCCTGATATTAGAGTTCTAAATTTCTGACTCTCTGAGGTCTGTACCTCTGACGTGGTTTTTAGGTACCTACCTTATTTTTAAGGGGTTTTAACACGTTTTTTTCTAAGTATTTACTGATTTTAGGATGGCAATCGTTCGATATGTAATGAAAACTAGTCGTGTCATTTTGATCAGTCACACCCACGTTTCTTGTAAAACGTAGTGATTATATACTCTTTGGTTTCTTGTATCAAATGGAAATATCCTACAACTTGATACAATATTTTGTACACTGTATTAAAAGTAACCTAATTAGAAATTTCTGGGCTTGTAATACAACAATTGATTTTTCTATTATGCGGTAGGCGAAGAAACTGCAGCGCCAGAACCTCCTCCCCCAGAACCTGAAGAAGAAGAAGAAGAGGTCGAAGAAGAATCCATACTAACAGAATATGATCCGGATGACTTTCTATCTGGGGCAGTCAATACTCTTGACTCCACTATACCACTCGATTTGTTCGACTTTGAGTATCCTTGAGACATTCTTAAATTAAAACAATCATAATCTTATGTAAGATAAGTACAAAAGGGCACCATAGGTACGACGTGTTTCCGTGATCTCGGACCCCGCTACATGATAATGGGTAGGTTAGATAAGCAACACCAACACCTATCAAATCAAAATACCTTTATAAATAAATAGTGAGCAGTATTATATTCTAAGTTAACTTTTTTCATTATTTTTTATCATATAAGGACACATGAGTGACACTTTCAAACTAAACTTTCCAATTTTGCTACTAAGTATAGGTATACTTCTATCTATGCAATAATATAGTTGTAGGTAGTAAAAGATTGCACTTTTATCGAACAAATAATACATTTAGAAAATTTGCATCGGTATCACGACGCAACGGTACAATAAGTCCTACAATATCTGCAATTTTCAGTTTTATGTTCCTTTTGTATCTACGACATAAACTTAAAACCTAACCGACCGATATATACCTATATTTGACAAGGCATAGTGGTCCATCCATTATGCCTTGTCAAGTCTATATATAGTCCTACATATTCTGCTGTTGCTACAAGAATTCCAGCATTGTCTTTTTCGATATAATGTTCCTTGACTCGAAGCAACCCAGGTATTCGTATGGCTACAACTGCCACAAGTACTTCAACCTGTGCGCGTGCGATGAGAGCGTCGTGTGCTGGGCCGCTGGCAGCATCATCACATTCATGGACGTCAACACCAAACAGACCTGGTTCAGGAGAAGTACTACGGGCGGGTCCGTTGGTAACATCACGGTGTGTGTCCAGTTCTTCAATAAAGTACAATATTATTTTAATACATCTGCCTAATCTGAGTAGTTAAATAAAGTTCGTATGTTCGTTCTTCGTTACAATTCTAAACGAAAAATTGTGGACTTTGAAAATGTAATGACTCTACAAATTTAATGTTCAATGTAGTAATTAGTGAAGAATGTATCTTTACAGTCGTACCGAAAAGATCCGAACTACCGCATAGCGATTGCAGAAGGCAAGGAGGGCCAACGAGAGCCCGTCATAGTAATCTATACCTGGCCACAGATGGAAATAGACGCAGTGTTGAGAGAAGGTACTGCCAATGCCTACTCCATTCTTGACTTTAGGTAAGTATTTGTTGATATTAAAACAAAATATCCTCCCTTCATTAACTTGCCTACGACCTGTACCTAATGGTCTACATGGATTTGTTGCATGTATAAAAAATAACAATAAATAGGTAGGTATATTTTATCTACACTCATGTCGAAATATTCGAATTACGAATTTGAAGCAGTGTGACCGTTTTAAAATTTGACAAAATACCAAAAAGTTGTGCTGTCAGTATCAAAAACTACTAAAAAGCAAAATTCAAAAATACCAAAATTGTACTAACATTTTTTTCAGAAATATACTATGTAAAATACGCATTTCAATAACAAATCCGAATAATCGTTTTCAAAATATTAACGGACGAGCAAAAAAAAAAAAAAAGGCCGCGTACGGGACAATTGTAAGGAGGAGCGAAAAAGAGGAAGCGTACGGGTAGTGATGTGTTTCAAAAAACAAGCGGAACTTTCTTCGAAATATTCACAAGAACCGAAAAATTCCTTAAAAACCCGAGGAATTCCGAAATTTTCAAAGAAAGAAATTTTCAGGAGGGAGCTAGGGAGGGGTTTTTATGTGAAAACGCGCGAAAATACCAAAGAAAATACCAAAATAAAGCAAATAGTTAAAATTCTACCAAGATAATACTAAAATTTGGTTCAGTACTAAAATTATACTAACACCATTCTGAAATGCCCCAATTATACTAAATTAGTACTGAAAATACCAAAAACGGTCACACTGATTTGAAGATGGTTTTATAAAGACCACAGACATAAAGAGGCGCACGCATGCGCAGTTTGAACTTGTGAAAAAAGTGACGCACGCATTCGTAGTTCGAATTTAATTTCCCGCTATAAATCTTTTCTTTGTTACCTAGCTACTTTGTTTAATTTTAATTGTTCCTATGAGTGAAGATAAAGTAGTGTATGCAACTGTACATAATTAGGCATTAAAACACTCGTGTGATGATATTATGAAACTCGCCTTCGGCTCGTTTTTTTTCTTGATACTTATCTATCACACGATTATTTAAGGTCATCGACGGTATCACCAATAACAAGCTAATTATTGAAAAACAAAAAACACGACTGACAATTCACATAGCCTATGTCACTCGAAGGAATGCAAGAAATCTAAAAATACCTCTCATCCATATCTGTTCAGCCGTTCAGAACTTATGGTGGAATAAAGAACTTACATACATACATACATGAACACTCAAAACATAACACTCCTTTTTTGATCAGTCGTGTAAATACTAGTTGAACTATTTTCTAGCCCCGACGGCGAGCTCTTAGCGTCGGTCGGCAAAGAGCCAGACTATAACCTCACCATTTGGAATTGGAAACGACACAAGATTTTGCTACGCACCAACGCCTTTACGTTTGACGTCAACGGTGTTATGTTTTCACCGTATTGTCCAGGACAACTCACCACTGCAGGTTTGCTTTTTTTATACCTACTACGATAAAATTTCAGTACAAATGTAGATGGCTTGGGTGTCCTACAAAGCCGGGACTAGTGTCAAATTATATAATTATTATTATATCTGAAGCAAATTCCATTAAAAAAAAATTCACGATCACAGAAATCTAGCTACGGCTACGAATACTAAAAATGTATACCATATCCCAAGCTATGAGCGCAAATACAACAATATCTAGCTACCTTATTGAGCTACGACGACATCTGGCCATTATATTACGGTGTGTTATGAACTACGAGCATGAATTTGAATTGAATTGAATGCTACGACATCGCTTAGTTACTATGTCGCGCTACGATGTAGACCTACGAGCACGAGTGCTAGTGCTACGAGATCAGGTTACAATATAGCGCTACAATGTAGAACTACGAACACGATTGCTACGAGAACTGGCTACAATGTAGCGTTACAATGTATGAAGAACTGCGAGCATGCTACGAGAATTGGCTACAATGTAGTGCTACGATGTAGAATTACGAGCAGCAGGAGTGCTACGAGATCTGGCTACAATGTAGCACTGCGATGCAGAACTACGAACACGATTGCTACGAGATGACCGTGTCGCGCTACGATGTAGAACTACTAGCTCGAGCTTCAAAGTTTTGCTATCGTGTCGTGTGTTACAATACTTATGATATTGCTACGAAAATTACTTGTTTGAAAGATGATAATTTTTGAGATTTATTTAAAACTAGCTTTTGCCCGCGGCTTCGCCCGCGTGAATTTCCCACGGGAACAGTGCTTTTTCCCGGGATAAAAAGTAGCCTATGTGCTATTCCAGGTCATTATCTACCTCTGTACCAAATTTCATCGAAATCCGTCCAGTAGATTTTGCGTGATTGAGTAACAAACATCCTCACAAACTCACAAATTCACAAACTCACAAACTCACATCCAAACATTCGCATTTATAATATTAGTATGGATTGCGTGTACAACTGTCACGATTTAAAAATAAATTCGAATACGAGAGCGTAAAACAAAAATATTTTTTTCTGCAGGTGCTGCACATATAAAATTTTGGAAAATGGCTGAAACTTTCACGGGTTTAAAATTAAAAGGCGAGTTAGGAAGATTTGGAAAAACTGAAATTTGTGACGTACTCGGAGTCTACCCTATGCCTGACGAAAAGGTTTTCATTATCATATGTAGTACTCTATATTAACATTATAATCTAATTCGAAACTATATTGCCATCTCTTATTGTATGATTTTATGCTATTTAATGTCAATTTAATTATAAACTCCTGAATACGGTTATCTCTTATTGCAAGTATTTGACAGGTGCTATCAGGATGTGAGTGGGGGAACATTTTGGTTTGGGAGGCCGGCTTGGTCAAACTGGAGGTGACGCAACGCGCTAGAAAAACTTGTCATAAAGCCCCAGTGGTAAGCTCTTCTTGGATTTACTCATCATAGCCGCATATAACGGCACACCGCAATAGTAAAACGTAGGTTGTAACGATATCCTCTTTACGGCAGTTCCTTTCCAAGGCAGGCTTTCCGCTGTTGAGGCCATCACTGACACCCGTTTATCAGTTTAATTTGTGTTTGGCACCTTTCAACCTTTCGTGATTAAAGTGGCATAAAAAAGAACCCTGAAAACTCACTCAAGATGATCAAACTAAATGTGTTTATAAATGCAGATTCAATTCATGCTAAGCCCTGCTGGCGACGAGGTGACGACCATAGCTCGGGACGGGTGCGTGCGCGCATGGTACTGGGACACGGTGGAGCAGGCCGACCCGCCCGAAGACGACCAGTACGTTGAGCTCAACCCTGTGGCCGAAACTTGTGTAAGTTACAAAGTAGTTATGTCACAGAATACATAATAGGGTTATGTGCACTTGAAGTCACTTAGTAATAGTTTTCCTATTTTTTTTTACTTCTATGTAAGATTTTGTTTCTATCGGTGCAGTGCAACCACTACAAGTTGGAAGCAGCCACAGTTATTAATAATCTATAATACTCACTCAGTCAGTAACGAAAAAATTTTATATATATTGATGACATAGTTATATAAAGCTATGTATTGTATAATCTATCTATACTTACGAACTACGACTTATCTCTATACTTACTATAAATAATGTTAGGTACACATTATTTATAGTAAGTATAGAGATAAGTGAAATAATATGTGAATTTGTAACATTTTAATTTTATACATTTATGTTTTTAGGTACCAAACTGTCAGATAATGTGCCTGAAACATCAAAAAGACATGTATTGGTACGCACAAGTAAGTAATTATAACTTAATATTCATAACAATGAGAGAACAGAACAAATAGGCGTACAAGAGGCCTTTGTTCTGCATGTGTACGTCCAAAGTAAATAAATTTATGAGTGAGCCACGAAATTATCTTCACAATATTTTTATTATTATTTATTTTTCAGGACGGTAACGGTGGATTGTGGACTGTGGATTTGGACATTGACAAGATAGAGTGCAACCACCGCAGAATTATGACTTGTCATGCAGGTCCAATGGTCGCAATGATCGCTCTGCGCACGCATCCTATCCTGATCACGGCTGGCGAAGACGGTGCATTACAAGCTTACAATACGGACTCGCATGCTCTGCTGGCACGCTATACTTTCCCCAAACCTATTACTTGCATGTTGTACCCGCCCATAGACGTAAGTTTATAATTTACTAAAAATTTACCCCAAGTCTGAATATCGCAACATGTGTGCCGTATTGTCATATCTCTTTGAATGTGTGAAGTCACTACATCACATACCTATCAAAAATATCGTTGCGATATTTAAACTAAAGGAAAACTTTTTTGACATAAGTATAAATTGTTCTCCAAAAAGTTAAAGATACCTAAATACATAACATACCTTACGAATAATCTCTGTAAAATATTAGTAACTTTTGCTATTCTGGGCCGTACGTACAAATAAATACAACATCTAAATAGATAACGATAATTCTATTATCGCAAAATTATCTAAAATTTTAGGTGGATGAAACATCTCATATCATCATAGTTGGTTTCGCGGACGGCATTATGAGGACACTCCTGCTCCACCCGGAGCGCTTCGAGGCGCACACCGCCATGATTGACGTCCGGGTGCACTCCGCGCTCACCATCCACAGCGAGGACTCTGTCCATCCTGACGTCATTGACCTGATTTCGGTGATGTATTTGATCATAGTTTAGGTGGCTGAAAACTCTCATATCGTCATGGTCGGGTTCGCGGATGGCATCATGAGAACGCTCTTGCTCCACGTTAACGCGATGGTATAATGCAGGTTAGAGTATATTCATTAATAGTCTCAGGTAGAAATGGTTAAATAGATTATGAAGTAAGTATATAGATAAAAACTTTGGAGTACAGCTATAATATAATATAAGTCGTTTTAATAATTTTATTTAATTTTAGCTTCTGAAGCCGCACTCAAAGTCACTGACACAAATAACAATAAACAGTGACCGATCACTGCTCGTCACTTGCGGAGAAGATTGCACCATTTTCATGTACCAGTTGGTGAAGGGGATTCCTTTCCAACTGTTCAGATTGGGGTTCATTGAGACGCCTAACAACATTCAGTACATGGCTTGGAAACCCGAAGAGGTACCTAATTGTAAATTTTGTAGTGGCAATATCTATGTACCTAGTTAGCTCTAAATAAATCTTACCACCCTCCCAATTTAAACCATGAGCTCACTTTGTAAATTAGGTTCATAGTTAAGTAGGTAATTATATTTATTTCTCTATATAGTCTTATTCGTTTTGTAAAAACTTTTTGATTGTCTTTCAGACAAGAGTCCTATTGTTGTGTGGGCAAGACGGATTTCTATGGGAGACTGTGTTGCCTGATGTTGAATGTCAGGAATACACAAAAATTACCACTTTCAAACTTGAATTCGATTCATACAAGGAAAACCAAATCAAGAAATATTAGTACGTATCTGTGTGCATATTCTTACATACCTATGATGTCATTATTTATATGTACCTAACGTACCTAATACAATAATTTTTAATATTACACTTGACAGTATGCGCAATCGTCCTTTCCCCACCGAGGAAGAACTTGCGAGTATTGACGAAGAAGCGTTAAAAGCCAAAGAAGAAGCAGAAAAAGAAAAAGATGATGATGAAGAAGATATATGGCTAGGGGAAATAGAGCTCAGTAGGTTTTATTTACAACCATCCTATCAAACATATCGTAGGGTTATATTAGGTATATTTCTTTTCAGCCAAATCGAAGGTTCAGAAATTTTTAAGAGTCCTAACAACTTTTTCTCTATTCCAAAAATATCTCTTTTTGCACGATTAGGTACCAAACAAAGCCAATATTTTCAGGGTTCGTATCTTATATTAATAAATCATGTGTAAGTATAATAAGTTATTTCTCCTAAATGCCGGATATTCGTGAAAACTACCCTACTTAATTTTAGATACAATTAGTATTTAAAAGTAAAGTAACGGTTTTTGATCAAAATAAGATATCTCAGTTATAAATAAACACCTATGTTTTCTAGTTGAAAGCGATGACCCGTTTGGACCCGCAATCACGTGGGCAGAGTACGGCGAGGAGGGAATCTGGATAATTCAGGAGGGCACTGGAGCTCTACTTCTTGTAAATCCCACTGGAAACAAGGTCCTTAAATACGGCCCTTTCCCTGGAGCGTGGTGCGATGATATCACGTCGGTTAAATTTGTGTAAGGCTTTCAATTTTACTAAACTAATTTATACAAACGAATCAGTCAATTTAATAAAGGGAAGGGCAAGGGATTAATAAAGTTATACTTACTTATTTATATTTGTATGACTATATAATCCACATGACTCTAGATGTGAAGGACGATACTTGGTATTCGGAACCAATACTGGCTACATCCGCGTCGTGAGGATGCCTACAGAAGAGGAAGACACTTCAGAAGTACATTACCTGAAATGGATGGCCGCCACGGCAAAATTACTAAAGAAGCTCAAAGGGCGACGGCTGGCCAAGGAAGAGGTGATGAATGTTAAAGTCATCGACATTAAAAAAGTTTTTTTGCGAAGTAGTCGTTCTTGTTATGTAGCACCTTTCCAATCACTGGTTTTGTGAAAAGGGACGGAAGTGATACAGATTTTACCAATTATTACCATCCTCGTACATCATTCTGGAGGTCCTAGAAGATTTGATCATCGATCAGGTCAAGATGGAAAAAGATCTGAAAAGATTGACCTTGATCTTGGGTGTTTATCTGTAGGTTTACGTATTTGTTAGTCTCCTAAAACGTAAGAAAACTTACTTTGAGGCTAACTTGATCTATGTAATTTGTTCCAATCGCGGTGACAACGTCAGCTGTTTCACATGACAAAATGCGACTAATGGCTCACTTATTTTATAAAAGCCTTTTTATCGTTTTTTTACTGCAGGGTCAACCAACTCCTCGTATAGACTTTGAAGATCATTATTACTTACCGATGCATGATCGCTACACTGGAGCTATAACTTGTCTTGAGTTTAGCCACGATGGGGAGTAAGTTTAAATCAAATAATGATAACTTAAGAGTATTAGTGATTAAGATCATTAATAAAATTAATTCATTATTATTATTTCAGACGATTTTATACCTGTGGTGCAGACGGTAACATATTCTCATTTACAATTAATTTTGAAGAACCTCTTTTACCAAAAATGCCAGTAACTCCACTAAAGGAAATACCAGTAAGTTAAACAAATTTTTACACAATATCAGTAACAAAATAATCTCGATGCAGTCCCTGCTTGTAAGTCGAATGCATAATACCTATATTTTTTTAGAAAATCGAAAGAGTGAAGGAGCCGAGTACAATTGAAGGAGAACTGATGTCACATGAACAGCTAAAGCAGAAAGAAGAGTACGATAAAATGATGGCGATTGCCAACGCACACAAGAAGCGGGTTAAAGACCAGCTGGCCGAAATCACTGTCGAATACAACAAGATCATTAAAGCGTAAGATATCGTAGTGTTAATGGGATCTGTTTATGGTTCAATAAAGGACTTCAAGAAAGACTTGAGAACGCATTTATGTTAAATCATCATTTAAGTATGTTTAATCATGCACTAATCCTTGGGGAGGCCTTTGTCCAGCAGTGGACGTCTTTCGGCTGAGAGAGAGAGAGAGAGAGAGAGAATCATGCACTAGCATAGTATTAATACTTATTATCTGTCTATGATCATGACCAACCGCAATTCTAGCATTTTGTATTCTTTACTGCTGAGGACCTGAATTTCACGTAGTGATCATGATATTCACTATCATGATCACCACGTGAAATTAAACAAACGCGTTTAGTCCTTTCAACCTCAAACGTGTCCATCGGTGTTTTGTCAATGTTGATTGACGTTATCCCCAAAATTCCTTTCAGGAATCGCGTACTGCCGTTCTCGCAGCAAATCGACGTGACTTTGGACCCTCGTCCCCTGGCCGTGCAGGAGGAGGAACTGGACGTGGCCAAGGCTCTGACGAGAAGGAAGCTGGCTCATCAGCTGGAAGCCTCAGACTTGGGCCTGCACAAAATGTATTCGAGAAATATAATACAACTTGATGTCTTCCCCTTCACGTTGAAAGCTATTAGGTTAATATCCTTTTCGTACTCTTTGATCTTAGATATATACTTATTACCTAGGTACTTGAGTTCTTCGTCGCCTTTTTCTAGATCACCTAACTAATTTGTATTCAAGATGAATTTTGTTTCATGATTAAATTTGTTGTTTAAAATTATATTCATAGCTGATCCTTGTCATAAAATTACCTATTATTTTAAGGGATCCTGAAGTTGTAATAAGGCCATTACGACAAAAGAATTTGTCAAAAGCATTTTTCGACCAACTTGAAGAAGTATATCAGAAAATGGCCGAAGCAGCATTACGTGGAAGGTAAATTTATATAAGTTAATTAATCATAAGTATATCTTACAAACTATACAAATCAACAAAATTATAAACAATTCTGTATTATTTACATTACATGCTTACATTAGAAATTTGAATTTACTGGAATTAAGTGCTGAAGTTGAAGGGTAAGTATAAATTTTTGTTTTTTTAGTTTTATTTAAGTGACAATGAAGAACATGCGAAATACAATAAAATGATTTATTTACATTACAGATGTATACACATAACTAGGGAGTATTTTAGTACCTGGTTTTGTTTTTCAATTTGATCAAAAAAAGAGCAGAACTTTAATTTTGATGTATTACTGTATACTAAATTAATATATTTCACTAGTGAATGACTCTGATAGTGAATAAACTCTTAATTTGAACGCTTAACGGTTTTCCTAAATAGACGACAAGAATCAACAACACGTCGCGCAGCGGCGCGAAAATCGAGTTGGGGTCCGCCCAAAGTAGCATCTTTCTTGCTGGGTCTGCCTCCCAAGCCGCCTCATCCGCTGAAGAAAGCACTGCGGAATTATCATCAACGGTTGAATCGTCATCATTTGCAATTTATAGAGGTTTGTTCTAAATTATAGCTATGCTGCCCACGGCTTTCCCCCTATTGGAATTTCGGGGTGCTATATATTCGTTATATATGAATGTGGTACATAAGTACTTGCAATTCCAAAAATTAGAGAGTTCAAACAAATAAAAAAATTGTACAGCTTTATTATTACTACAGATTAGTTAATAGATTCAGACGTGAACTTCGAATCGAACCACTTCTTATCTACTAAGTCTCAGTCCTAGCAGCATGCCCACAGACTTTTGCGATGCAGCAAGCTTTCAAATATTGGCATTAAAAGCGTCCAAAGATTTACTAGGTTAAGAAGTACCTAAGTATAAATAAATTATAATATGTATCTATCTACCTATCAACTCCACATGGGAAGAAAGAAGAAGATGTATTATGAAAGCGTGAATGTCCCAAATATTTCAGTGGCAAGAGCATTTGTCGCGGAAGCCGGACCCCAACGCCATGCCCCCCGGCGCAGCGGAGGCCCTGAAGGAAGCCGAGGCGACGATCGGCAACCGCCTGCTCAAGTCGCAGCCCGACTACGTGGCGCCGCCCGGGCACAACACGCAGCTCAGAGTCTGTCTTCTTAGGAAAGAGGCAAGGAAATAGTCTTTAGGTTATACGCATGAAGCATAACATTAGGTTTTATAATCCTTTATTCGTATCAATCCTTCATTCGCGAATCGGCACATAAGGGCGAATGAGCTTAGTCAATTAAACCCTTATAAATGTTAGTTTTAACAAAAACCTTCAGCGAAAGGAAAAAACCACTAGATCATTTCATGAGTTCTATGCTTACTGTAATGTATGCATAGGTTTCTTAACTTTTGTTCGATAATGTACATAATTTATACAAATGTCCTGGTATAGTTTTAAAAATAAGCTATTCTTTCTGCTACTTTTAGATTTACGATATAAAAAGAGAATTTAATGCGAAAGTCCTAGATCTGCGTGAGCATAAACTCCGGCTGGTTGACAAGATGAAAAAGATCGGAGAAAGACTAGGAGAGATCAGAGTAGAAATACCACCGAAGATGGTGAAGCAACCGCCGATGATACCACAGATTGATGACGACCTTGAATTCCCGGAGAAAAACTTAGAGGTACTAAAAGTTTGTTTTGCAAACTTTGCTTTTTTGAAGGTTTATTATAGAAGTTACGTTGAAATTAAATTCGTAATTCCGTAATTTCTTTTAGAATATTAAACCTCTTACCACTGTATTACATGTTTCTTTTAATTTTATTTACAATTAAAAATAATAATGTTTTCTTCAGATAAAACCAGAGCCAGTTGTAGTGCCAGTAAGAGGAGCTGCCAAAAAGTCTCATATAAAAGAAAGGCCCGAACGCAGGGTGTCTGGCTTATATCCCCAGCAAAGAGTACGCCAACCAAGAGTAAACAGATTTGTTCCTATTACTGGTAGGTACTTACAAATCACAGAAATAGTCTTATCAACTATCTCAGTGATACCAAATAGAATCACAGTCTATCTACACAGATAGTCTCATTAGAACCCTGTTTGTATAAACATACCCAATAATCATGAATGAACACAGGTGAATTAAGTGAACTCCAGGTAAACACCTTGTTATATCGTTTTCAGAATCACGGCCACTAGCTGCAGCTTGGGAACTCCTGAGGCCGAGACCTGATCATGAATTTTCGGAAATTGAGATAGAAATACGTAATAGACGTATTGAAAGGTTCAACTATTTTCTTTTTACTTACATTAATTATCATATTATATTATGTTATAATGCTATCTAAAGTTAGAGGTTAGAGCGATTACCTAAGGGTATCACACCAATAATTTAGTCTTATTCTGGCAAATAAAAATTGATTTATTTCAGACATTTGTATGAGCAAGATATGTTGCTTGCTGATGCTTCTGTATCAATTCAACAATTTGACGCTCGCTTGAGACAGTTGCAACGCGAACGCATTAGAGTACAGGTAACCGTTACATTTAAATAAATAAGATTAAATAAATTGTCTTGATTTTTTACATCCTTGCAAATACCATTTTGCTTTATTTCAAACTAATCGCTCAAAATCCCAGCATAATTATTAAATCTTGAAAAAAAAAATGAAACTTCTTTTAGGAAAAAAGTCAACTACTGGAGTTGCATCTTTATCAACTTCATAGAGAGATGAACGTTTTAAATCGTTTTGAAGCCCATGAAGACAGATTGGCTGAAAGAGTCTACGCCAAACTTATGCAGGTAATGGAAAACAAATATCAGATAAATTACTAATAAAGCAATAAACACTTCGTTCATATAATTTTATTTTTACTGTAATATATTAAAATTGTTCAGGTTCGTGCAGTTCAAGAACAAATACTGGACTGCGAGCTGCGTATAGAAGAGCACAAGCATCAAAAAGAATCATTAGATGCGTCATGTCAAGAATTACAAAGGCAGTTCAAGCGCTTGGTCCAAGACAATAAGTTCGCAGATTTCTTGCGGAGGATTTTCAAGAAGAAATACAGACCACCAAGAAATCGTGACGAAGATGGTGCGATTTAATTCAAATACCTCTATTATTTATTTAGAAAATAAAATTCCATATTTTAATAAAACTTATTCTATGATAGTGTGTTAGACAAGATAGCACGTCACAGGACACCCCATAACCATTAATCCTTCAACGATGAAGAGGTCGCATGAAGGCATGGCGTACATTGTTAAACAATTGTTATTATAAAACGCCGTAAGTACTTGAAGGATTAATAGCTATATTTCGAATAGAGAAAAACAGAAATCATAGAAGTAATAGAGACAATTTATGTTCCGAAACTGGCGCGATTTTGATGAGTCTAGTGTAATGCACGGCGAGCTTGTACTCAGCGTGCAATAGGTACATGTCTAATCTATCAAACCCTGGAAAGGGACAATCAGCTGTCTCGACTTAAAGCGTAGCTTATGTTGAAACGTTTTGTTATTCGTACCTCAATTAAGATTAAGACCACTCAATTAATATCTCAAAGAAACTAGCTGATTTCCCATTTCAATTGTCCGATTGAGGTTAATATATCCTATAGGTATGTGTATCTAGCTAGTGGTATCTTATAGATACTGAAGTAAAGTCAAGATTAAGATTGAAAATAAATGATTTTCAGAATCTTCGGAATCTGAATCAGAGTCATCCTCCAGCGAAGAAGAAGATGAAGGCAGTCTAGATAGCCGAGACATAGGACCGATCAGACTTGATCCCAACGTGTGTCCTGAAGGTTGCGATAAGGATATCTACGACAAGACGTACGATTTGAGAAACACAAGGTATTTGCATCAGAATGATGATGGTAAAAATACTTAGTTTTTGGAATGTCCGACCAAAATTATTATGTGTATTTGTTACAATCATCAACCAATTTAATAATCATTTCTCATTGCAGACACAAGCATGAACAAGAAATGTTGGAACAAGACCGCTTGGTGGAGCTTCTCAGGCGAGATATCGACGCTCACAACAAGGTGAAGCGCAAGCTCTCTGCCCAACTAGACAAGAGGAAGAACGATCTGAGGGAGTTCATGGTAAGGAATAAAACATGTCCGTCTCCCACGGTATCACGAATCATAGGAAAGAGGAATCATCATCAACTTGGTATCAAGCATTTAAGCTATCATCCGCCTACCCAACAAAATAATAAAATATAAAAAAAATATTCGTAATGATTTTGTTCTACTTTTGTCGACCAATTTAGATGGAAAAACAAAGCTGCTTGAACGACGTTACTACGACGGTGATACTGCGATACGACCAAATCCGAGCGTCTGCGCTGCGCGGCTGCACCGGACCAGACGGCCTGACCAAGACCGTGGTGTTCCCGGAGCAGACGCTGTTGAAGCTACGCAAGAGAGTACTGGAGCTACAGGATGAGATTAAACAACAAAAACAACGGCAAAAGTTAGTTTCACTACGAGTTTGTTTACGCAATTAATTGATCTTCTGATGAAGGTTCTACTTTGATCTATTTTCATATCCTACCTACTACCTACTTACGTTAATACTCGGCGTTTTGGCGTGTTTTGTTATATTTGGGTATTGGGTATGTGATCTATGAATCCTAAATAGGAGGTACGCTTGAAATATGCATAAGTAGATACTTGAAATATTTTGTACGAACATAGGTATTATCCCAAGTTAGTCTTGGCCCAGGCCTTCAGTCTTGGAATTTTATCTAGACGACATTAGACTATTTCAATTCTTCCTCTTTGTATTTAGTGCAAGATAAAGCGAGGCTTTATAATGAAGTTGTTTATAGGAAACGGCAGAGTGTACTATATTGTACTTTATTGTCAAAATTATCGCAGTTATCCAAATTATCATAACTTCCAGGGTGAATCGCACCCATCTCTTCCGCATGAACATCGACCTACGCGCCATGGAGGCGCAAGCTGAGGACATGCGCGCGCAGATGCGAGACGTGCTGACCCGGAAGCTGGGGAAACCCCGCAAGGTCGACAAGACCTTGGACGATCTGCTGAGACTGATGGCTAGAAGACACAAATTTACGAGCACATTTGGTGCACAACATCAAATTTTGAAACAACTACGTGAATGGCGGGTAATAGCTGTTTTACTATTAGTACTTAGTAGTTATTTTTACCTTTTTTTTATTATTAAAGATGGGTTTGCTCTTGACCACAATCTTGCCCGAGGACAGAGATGAGGTCCATGATGTAGCGTGCTTACCCAAAAGCAGCCTATTCATTCTGGCCTATTCAGCCTACTCATTAACTTGGCGTTCATTTTATCAAGACTTAATTAAAGGACATAAGATTCTAGTATCTAACTTAACTACTGTGATCGCAGCAACGTGTATACATGGTGATCAGTTCAGTATATATATATAAAAATATTCCAAAGGCAATTATGAAAGTCGACCTATAATAATTTTCAGGAGCGCTATAGCACACTAGAGCAGAAATATCTTCAAGCATTAGGTCATTACTCGAACCGCCTTCGCTTAGCCGCAGCGTTGCAAGCTGATATTATGCCTCAAAAGGTAATGCCACAAATAAACGTAAATTAATACCTAGGTATCTAAAAATACTATTATATTGTACATTCAGATATAAAATATTGTTTTATATCTGAATCTGAATGCCGAAGTTCTGTTGTTTGTTACAGAACTTCGGCATTCAGATTATCGGCATTAGAACCGAAGTTCAGTTTAACCGAATGTGAAACGAACTTCGGCTAGTCCACAAAAATAAGGTACCAATCAATAAAACACCTAACCAAATTTGTTAATTTTTAAAACTTATATCAATCACCTACTATATACCTAAAGTTTTCCCAATCAATAGTTGTTGTAAATTCGTCCCTAGAATTAATTCGGTAGGTACCTAAAATCTTTCTGTAAATTCATCCCTCATTGTTGTTTTTATTGTAAATTCGGTACCCACGTAAGGTTTTTCGTACAGACAGCAACAAAAAGAAGCACCTAAACACCTTTGGGACCCTACGTTGCGCGTGTCCTTACAAGCACTTGACCAATAATTTATTGTGAATGTGTTGATCAATCTAATATTTGTATCCAGCTGATGAAAGACCCCACGATCATGGCGGGTGACTACGCTCCGGAGCAATACCAACGTGACGTGGTGCGTCTGCGTATCGTACGCTCTCAACAACGGGAAACAATCAAGGTATCTATCCATAAATAAGAAACACAAAGCTAATTATATTTTTAAAGTTAATTTCCGCCCTAGAGATCAATTAGGTACTATGAAGTTTCCCCAACCAATAGTAAACTGTAAATAATATAGGTATAATAAATAACTTCGGGGCCCTACATTTCTAATCCTATAAGAACCACAGTCAACACGTACTTTTTGCCAATGCCTACCTAAATTACAACAGCAATTCATTATACTTCTGTATTTTGATACTTATCTCCATAAAACGGTTTCATTTCACCAGATAGGTACCTTTTGTACCTAAATTGTGGGAAGTTTGAGATGAAAAGAGAATATTTTGCAGGCATTACAAGAGGAGATCACTGGGCTGCGGCTGAAGCCACTGTCGCAGCCCACGGTCCGCGAAATAGCCTCGCCGGTGGAGTCGGAGCACTCGGAAATATACCTCTTCATGGTTCCTCATGCTGCCAGGACCCGCCGCAAGAAATATTTTCCCATGTATGTATATCTACACATACTATAAAAAATATATTTCTTCTCTCAGCCTAAAGACGTCCACTGCTGGACAAAGGCCTCCCCCAAGGATTTTATCCATGAAATATATATATTATAAAAATATATTTACATCATCAAGAATCTTCGAAGACGACCGCAAAGCAGATGGCGGGACGATTTTGACAAATTTCTGTGTGTTAGGCGACAAATTTCCACCGATAGATACATGGAAGAAAAAAGGAGCGGCCTTTGCTAAGCAGTGGGACACACCAACAGGCTAAAAATAAAAAAACCTTCGCTGCCCGATTGATTGAACTATGAGGAAATTTAATTTAATTCAATCGGAAAAAGCGGTCGGTCGGTCGGTGTCTATTTACGATTTATATCCTATCTTTTGCGTAATTTATTTAATACTCTTCATCAGTTTTTAGTGAATACAAATACAAACTGCCCTCCACAGTTTGGCATTCGTGAAAACTTTACCAACCACGTTTTCGCAGCCAATAAAGATTTTTAAAATCCTGCTGCTAGCTTGTTCGAATAAAATCTCAACATTTTATGGGTTCCGTACCTCAAAAGGCAAAAACGGAACCCTTATAAGATCACTTTGTTTTCCGTCTGTCTGTCAAACTATTGTTTCTCAGGAACGCAGTTGAAATTAATATTGAATACTCGGATCCACGGTCTCTTTCAGCAAAAAAATAATCAAAATTATACGTCAACGCGATCAGGAGATATTACCGTAAATGTTGCGATTTTTTGCATATTTTGCGATTTTAGACAGCAATCAAAACCTATATGGGGTACTTCCCGTTGACCTAAAATTATGAAATTTGGCAAAAAGCAAGGTCTAACAGTACTTATACAGGAATAAATCTGAAAGTTGTAAATATGTTCTTGGAAGTATTAAAAAAAAGCGTTACAAACTTATTTTTGCTTTCAATGCAGTATGAATGCTGCAAAGTTAATTTTGTTTTTGATACTTCTACTGGTCTTTTAGTTAGAGCTATAATGTGAGATGCTTTGCGTGTACGGAACCCTCGGTGCGCGAGCTTGACTCGCACTTGGCCGGTTTTTCAAGTTGCGGAGGGTATAGTAGAGCTTCCTAATCATAGTAGCATTACTCCTTGAATATATTTTTTTCTATTTTAGCACTCCGTTGGGTTCGCAAGTGCAAGTGTATGACGTAAACATAATGAAGCTCCTGTACAACTGTCTAGATGCAATGCGCGTGACTCGGGATGACGCTGATCAGCTGCTCAAAGAGCTGACAGATATGTTGCCGGAAGTCATAGCTGGGTAAGAAGTCCCTATATTCCTCGATGATTTCCCTCAAATACGGAACCATAAAGACGTGCAAAATTATTTAAAAATAAATAATAGATCAGGGAGCGAGTAGGAATTGCCTCAAACATTTAAGGGGACGCGTAGGCACAGAGTGCGAATTTCAGGGGACCTTAACTTTTTGTGATTATTGTGTTGTTGTTTTTTTCATAATCCGTAGAGTCGTAGATACTTGTTTATATTACGTCTTAGTCTACAAAATCGGAAGCTACGCCTTCTATCTATTAACTGTTACTTTTTCACTTCTTTCAATTTAGGAACATATCTCGATACGAAGTGGTGGACTCCTTGGTCCGCAAATGGCTACTCAAGTATGGAGGAGACCCGAAAATGTACAAGAAACAGACGAGGGCGTTTGATGCGCTTGCCGCCTTAGCTGACCGCCTCATCAGGGACCATGTAATTATATTCTCGATTCATCTTTTATAAGTTGATGAAGTGTTTATTTCGATATCGATCGTACAACATAACCGGAGAGCATGTATGAAGAGAGTGATTAGTGTAGAGGAAGCAAGAGATATCTGTAAGGATCGTAGCAAGTGGAAATCGCTAGTCTCTGCTTGCCTACCCCCCACGAGAAAAAGGCGTGATAATATGTATGAACCGATGTATGTTATAAGTTATACAACATTAGCCTTATTAAATAGGATCAACATTAGGCAGAGCTATATCATGACAGCTGCCGGTAAAAGATAGAGATGATATAGTAAGTGTATCTGTATCCTTATTTATTGTCTTTCAGTACTGTTTTACATCTGAAACAGAAGCGTTACAGTTTTCAATATCAAGTTACATATCTACAACGAGAGCGAGCTATTTAACTAAAATAATTTCGTGGATCACGTAGTGTTTTATAATTTTTATTTTCTGTGGGATCTAGGTAGAAACAATGGAGGGTGCAACGGCAGAAACTCACCAGGTCATGGAGAAGTTGGAGACGGCTTTGAAAGGTGTCTCAGATGAGAAGCAGCCGCTGGGCGAGCGTCTGGGACCTGCGCTAGCTGCTCTGTTCCACACCGCACAAACTGCTGATTTGGGTAGTTACGTCTGACTATTTTAAGAAAACAACACATTATCAAACATTATTATTTTATTAAACATTCATTCATTCAAAAAGAATCTGGATATATTGAATTTTTACACAACAGCCCAAACAAGGAGTGTTATGTTTTTAGAGTTCATGTATGTATAGTTGCTTTATTTGACCGTAGTTCCGCAACACCTTGACCATCTTTAGATTCCTTGAATTATTCCAGGATTAAATGCATGGCGCAGTGACCTGGAATAATACAAGGAATCTAAACCTAAATAGTGGACTAAAAAAAATCGAGTGGTGCTTCAAAGGCTAAGTTGGAGCTAAGCATTTCGATTCTTACCAAGTTATTATACCGAATCGGTATTACCAATATCACTATCTCTAAAAACGAAAGATTTGATTTGATATAAGTACCTATATGTCTACATACAACACCGAATGTAGAAACTATATTTTTTTGTTACAGAAACTGAAGAAACCATGGCATCTCTAGTGAATTCCCTTATAGATGCAAACCATCCACTCACTGTAGAGTCCGTTGAACGCATTGACAAATCTAGCGTTATCGGAGATATTAAAGGTTTGAGGTCTTCTTGCTGGTGCAAATTTTCTGAAATAGGCTAGATCTGGATTTTACTGATTATTTAGCCCTCTTAAAACACACATCAGGTAAAATCATACGCTATGCATAGATACTTTTAGGTTTGATTCACTTTTTCCTGGATATTCAAATCAAAAGGCACCGATCGTCATGAGACCGTTCGACGGAGAGAAGGAACATCTAATCATAGGATAGAGCCAAACCTAAACCACTGTAACTTACAGGATAAAATACATGTTTCGCGAATTATGTCTATGCTGAATTCGTATTTACAACGATTTTTGTAAAATCCTAACTAATTATTATAAATGCTTCAACTACTCAACCAATCTTCCAAAAATTCGCATACAAATAGTTAAAAGTACTGAGAAGGACTGTATATGTTCTTAGTAATAATAAGTACCTTTATTATACACCCACCTAAAATTTTCTGTATAACCCAAAGCTTGGCTGGTAGATAATGCTTTAGCATTAATAAGCCCTTCTATTGTACGTTTACTCTGTATTTTTGTACAATAAAGGTTAAATAAATAAACTAGTGGTTCTGTCAGAACAGTAGACCTCGCGAGCCCTTCCACGAAATAACCGATATTTTACCATGTCCCTGGCTAAAAAGAGTTTTGAAACCAACCTACCAATGCTGGAAAGAAAGTAAAAAGTTCTCATATTTTACCCATAAAATAGCCGAAACATGTTCTTGTGGTTGGTCAATACCACTAAAAAAATTACTGAAACCTGCCTTTTTTGCCTCAAATAATATAAAAAATAATATAAAAATAAATATAGACGGTCAAATCACACAGATTGAGTTAGCCCCAACGTAAGTTCAAGACTTTACGGGATGCTAATTTAACAATACTATATTTTATAAAAAATACATATACATAGATAAATATCCAAAACCCACGTCAATCTGAAAAAGATTATTTTCCATCTTGACCCGACCGGGGATCGAACCCGGGACCTCTGGTGTAGCCGTCCGGGGCGTGATGACCGTTAGGCCACGGAGGTCGTCAGTCGTCAGAAATGCATAGTACTTATTGGTTATATGTATCTATGTATATGTTATTTGTGCAACAAAATTAAAGTTCAAAAAAGAAAGTTCAATTTGAAATTGAATCTCTCTGATTAGTATGTAGGTATTATATATATTACTTTTTTTAATAAGAGGATTCTAATAATACAATGAAGTTTTTTGATATCAGAATTGTTTCAAGTGTTCAAGATAATTCTACCATGCAAAGCAATCCACAATACAATACCATTAACCAAATAAATACACACAATTCAAAGCCAAGCAAGACAAAAAAAGCCATATGATTTTTAAGAACCATTTAATTTTATTTAATAAATAAATCAAGTCACTCTTGTAAACGTATTAGCGATTTTGCGAGTATTAAAAGCTTTGCTGCGCCATCTATTGATTTTTTTGTGAACTATCGTATGAGAATCTATAACATATGGATTTATAGCGGTTTTATTGAATTTCACTATGTTGTTCAAACAAAAAAATGCGTCTTAATTAGAATAACAAAAATGTCTAATGACATTTTTGAATTATTTTTTAAATAGCTGAGATATGAGGTTTTTTTTATATATTTCGGCAATTTTTTAAAATTTCGAAAAACTGGCTCGACTAAAAAATTCTATAAAATTACCGAACCTGCTTACAAAATTTCATGAGAATCGGTTCAGAAATGCGACCTGTAGGCGATAACATCCGGACAGACAAAAGAATTTTCGGCTAGTGGAAACTGAGACGCTTCGCTCGCTGCGCTCGCTCGGTCGATAAGGACATAACCTACCTTTTATACCGGGAAAAAGCACTGTTCCCGTGGGAAATTCACGCGGACGAAGCCGCAGGCAAAAGCTAGTTCAATATATTTTTACTAACATTAACAATGTTGTCAGATTGTGGCGTGCTGGCGCCCGAAGAGGAAGTGGCGCACATTGTGGACCTTGCGCTCGAGTGCCTGCGGGCTCAGATCATGACTGCTGACGAAGAGCACCAACTGCAAATAGTGCTTGATCAAGTTGCGGATGATACGGTAACTTTAGTTGTGCACGTAATTAATTGAATGTACCTAGATGATATGCTACTCTCCGGATAAACCTTCATGGTTTTTGTGTATATAACTAAAACTGTTATTTTGAAACAGAAAAAAGTAGGTAGTAGAAAAAATAGTTTAGGTACTTTTATATCTGGGTCTATTTCCTGGCATGTACCTATTTAGTTATGCTAACAAATAGCCAAACATTCTGAACAAATACCATTTTATTAAGATAATGTTATTAATCTTTCAACAGCACTCAACGATGACCACTGATCGCACTTCGACACACAGTCGCAGTCACAGTCGCAAGGGAAAGGAAGATGACTTTTACGGTTAAAATGTCCTTTTCATCTCAAAGTTCCTCTGGCTGGCGTCAGTTTGATAGTAAAACTAATAATAGGTAAACAAGCCAATTATTAAAAATAAAAAACACGACTGACGAGTTTTTGCTCAATAAGTACATACAAACATATAAGTTATATACATTTTTGAAATCGCCTTTTAAAGCCCTTCAATTTGATACCCCACTCGATAAGATTGATCTAATTTTATTTTTTTGGTCTGCTATTTATCGCATATATAATCCGCCATTTTGTTTTTATGTTGACGTCATATAGCCTATGTCACTCGGAAAAATGCAAGGAATCTAAAAATACATCTCACATCAAAATCTGTTAAGCCGTTCAGGACTTATGGTGGAATAAAGAAACTTACATACATACATACATACATACATACATGAACCCTGAAAACATAACACTCCTTTTTTGGTCAGTCGTGTAAAAAAAACTAGCTGTTCCTGCGGCTTTACTTTAAGTACTACTTGGAGATGAACACGGATGAAACGGATTCTTACCTACCTAGTTTGCTTTCATAAGTAAGTGATTAGCTTAGAGCATTTAACCAACAGCAAATCTATGCAAAAAAGTCGGCCACTTTCGATAGGGGGAAACGCGCTCACGAACTCAATGCGCCGTGTTGACTAGAGGTGTTCGTTATAGTTATAGCAGACAGCACAGACAGCGTTTAATATAACTCGTTATAAAAATATAACGAATAGCACTGCTATTCAAATAACACTGTAGTCTGCTATTGCTATATTCTGCTAACTGCTATATTCATCGCACGAGCTGCGATTAGAGATGGGCATTTACCCGATAAAGAGCTAGGGCGACTTCCCATACACCATTTTAGGTCATGTTCAAAGTTAGCGTCTTTGAATGAAATATATCTTGTTTGATAGAGCTTTTTTTCTAGATCTTAATGCTAAAATAATCATAAACATAAGACTGCTGGTTGTTGAATTATCCTGCTTTGAAGTTTTGTTAGGTTATATCACCAACGACCATCATAATTTAGATATTTAGTTTTTGTTGTATCAAATACCTATCTTAGGAAAATCAATCCACCTCAACTCTGCTTAATGGCCACAATAATAACGATTACGCATGTTAAGTAACCCCAGAGTAAATAAATCAGGAGGAAAGCAGCAAAAACACACAAAGCATAACGGAGCGCGGGCGTAAGCAAGCGCGTTGTGTGGGTCTATGGGTGGATCTAAACGTCAGCAAATAAATCAAATTGGAAAGAAACGTCAACGTCAAACGTCATATTTTTTATTAATTTGACAGCTGAGTAGCAGTGTCTTAGCCAGCTTCGTCGTCTTTATCTGTATTTTGTTTAAAAGCCATATATAAAGTTATAAAAAGCAAAACCAATTAGTATTGTTTATATTGTAAAGATATTAAATCACTATATCAAGAAAAACAATCCTGATTTTATATTAGGAAAAATAATTATTTAGACTGGCAACATTGTAACTACAACAAATGGCCGCTACGGAAATCTACTATCACAATAGCTATTTTTATTTTATTACTTTTTTTCCTGAAGTGGTATCAAACTGACTAATTAACTGAAAAATCTTATAAAATATTTAATGACTTTTGACCGTTCCGAGGTTTTAAGACGCTTTTAAAACTTCGGGATAAAAATCTGCCCTAGCTCTTTATCCATTTATACCCATTTTTTCCCAGGAATTTTTAATTTATTCCGGGTAAAAATTAAAATCAATTAAAATGTTTGTAATTACGATATTGTATAATATATCGATAAGATTTATTATGAAATAAAGTGTTTAAGCACATATTTAGTTTTTAAATTAAGTACTGTGTAAAATAGTACTTATAAAGTGTACAATTTACGTTTTGGTTAAAAAAGGTTGGTTTTGGTTTGGTTTAATAAGTTATAATAAGTTATCACGATCTGTGGAGTTTGATATCTTTGCTGACAGTGTCAGTGTGATAAAGGGTCGGCTCACTGGTAAATTTTTTAGCTAGAAGTTTTTACACAACATTGTTGTTGTTCATTTTGGAAATTCGTACCATTCTTTTTTTTATTTTATTAGAGAACATCTGTATTTTTTTTTTCTTTACTAAATTACTTTGTTTTGCCTCTGTTATCAATTTAGTTCTTCGACAATAGATACCCAATATGGTTCTAACTGTGAAAACTTTTAAGTGGCTTCTTGTTTTTACTATTGTTGTTACTGTGTTTTTGATTGTAAAGTCCTAGTTTTCCTAATAAATAAAATAAAATAATAAATAAAAAAAACCTGACAAGATATAGGTATCTTTATTCTGGCTCATTCACAGCCAACTGGTTTTAGACAATGAATGTTATGCCGGGGCGACGAACAAGTTTGCCAAATGCCGGAATTCTATTGAACGGCTAGGCAATCATCGAATCGTAAGGCCTGCCGTACACGAATGTCAGCCAACTTAATTACTAACTCTCTCAAAAACACGCTTGCATAAAATTTTCTCGATAGAAAAATATTGCGAAGTTACCTCCAAATCCTGACTAATATTATAAATGTGAAAGTGAGTTTGTTTGTTACCATTTCACGCTTTATCTACTCAACCAATCTTCGTATTTCACATACACATAGTTAGAAGTACTGAGAAGGACATAGGATACTTTTCAACCCGGGAAAAAGCACTGTTCCCGTAGGAAATTCACGCGGGCGAAGCCGCGGGCAAAAGTTGTCTATAATACAATTGAAGATGGTTGATTTTTTGTTAATTCTACTTTAAACAACCATATACTAAATATGCATCATTATTTTCAAAATATTATTTGAATACATATGATTTTAAATCTGTTGTTTTTGTTTTTTTAATATTTGAACCGAAAACAACTAGTTATTTATCTTCCTTATAATCAAAACACACCTAATATTTATACTTTAATTATTATTTTATCAGTATTAAAGAAAATAAGGATAATTTACTTTCATTTTAATTTCTTCCCGGTATAAATAAAAAATATCGGGTATAAATGGGTATAAATTAATTTTTACCCATTCTACCCATTCTTTCCCATTTTTACCTTCCCGAAATTTATCCAAGCGCCCATCTCTAGCTGCGATCGCGAAATCACGACAGCCGCGATCGCGGAATCTCGACCGCGATTTACAGTGTGACCGTTTTAAAATTTGACAAAATACCAAAACATAGTGCTGTCAGTACTAAAAAATACTAAAAAGCAAAATACAAAAAATACCAAAATTATACTAACAAGATTGACTTTTCAAAAGTAAAAAAATATGTTTCTAAATGAAAACAAACAAAAAGTTCATTAAAATTCGTTTAAAGACTTAAATTTTATTTTTATTTTTTTTTAATACATTTTTTTTGTAAATTTTGCGTTTCATTGTACATGAATCCCAATTTTGAAAATACAGCAATAGCAGTATAACCGTTACAAAAATATGGCAGTTTGGAACACCTCTATTAGTAGACACATAATTTATAGATGCAGCCAAATATAATACCGACCAATAGCTTCTTCACACACAGTCG